>SNQJ01S0009609.1:67402-111208 GCA_010110895.2 Picea sitchensis | reverse complement strand
ACAGTCGTTTCTCCACTTCCCCTGAGCGTCCATAGACTTGATGGATTAACCACAGTGTCATAGACCTTAATATGTTGCCAGCGAGTGTCCATAGCCTCGGTGGAGATATTTGCATGTCCCCTAGTTTGGTCAAACTTTCCTTTCCATTCCTTCCTGGTTTATTCAGTGCATTCTTAGCATTTGATGGATGGGGAAAGCAGTGGATTTTTAGCCTGATAGGGGATGACTGAAATATTTTGATATTTATTTAAATATTTGTCGCACCTAGCTACATAGAGTTATCCCTTTTTGGTTTTCAACTTTTAGACTTTGACACTTCACCCTTAACGTGAGAAGATACTTAATGTGTGGATGGTTCCCCTGTTACATAGGATCTTCTCACCATCTAGTGTGAGAGAATGATCAATGATTAACCACTATGTTCAGTCCTAGTCATATTCCTTTCATGATACTCTGAGATAGTCCTGATTCATATTCAAATAGAGACCCCTAATTCTACTCATGAGCTAGGAAAGAAATGCAAGTTGATTCATGCCTACTTCCAGTGCAAGGGTGTTACCTATAAAATACAAACTGGGGTGAGAGGTTTGTATGTCATCAAATATAATCATAGATCATAAGACAAATATATTGTAAGAAACAAATTGATTTCAATGGGAAAAATGAGGAAGAAAGAAAGTGAAGATATGGTGTATTCATGATTAGAGATGAACTTGGTCCAAGACCCTACTGCAACTGAAAAATGAAAGTTTGGTTAAATGACGATCGAAGGCATGCAGTCAAAACATAATGTAAATTGAAAAATAGATCTTGGATGTGAGTATTTCTAGCATCTTTAAGGAGGTTCATGCATTCCAACCAGCCAAATGTTTGCAAATTCCTGAAATGATTAATCTATGTGAAATATTATATGTGTATTATTTCATTCAGATGGGTTTTAGTGTTAGCACTGACTGAGAATTGCATTCTTCATCATCATTTTATAAAAATTTATAGTTCACTTTTTAGGCCTTGTGCTTCGGTGATAAAGGTTAGCCAGAGTTCCAATTTTAGTTCTTCCAGATTGCTTTTATTTGGCCTTGCGAGATCTTCACTCACTCCCTACCTTTTCAAGATCTGGAACTGATGTTACATTTTGATATGCTTAGTTAACCACAATCATGATGTTTCATGATCAATTCAAATCCTCTCAAGCCATGTGTCTTGCTCGAATAGTTTCCTTATTTTTGAGTGCATATAGCTTTCCATGATCAAAATCCAGAAAACCTTTATGAAAATCCTCACCATAGTAATATGAAAATGATGATTAAAATTGGTATGGATATTCAATATCAAACCATGAGTATTACATGTTTTATTTGTCGCAAGACAGAGTAGACTTGAGCTTGAGTGTTGGTTTGTCCTATGTAATCTCTCCTTTTGAGAAGCAAATGATTTTCGTTGTAATGATCACTAGTTTTTCCCTAGAGAAGTGCACTTGAAAACCATTTGATTGATTGGTATCCCCAAGAATAGATATCATCGTGTTTGAGTCATTAGAGGGAAACAAAAAACCTGATTATCTATTGCTCGAGGTGTATGTGATATGTGAAGTACACCATTACTTTCCCCAATAATTGAAAACGGATCTTAGGAATGAAATAAGGATAGAGTAAAAATCACTTCAATTATTTCGCTTTATTAACACCATCCCAAGCAAGATTGTGAACAACCAATGTAATTCCCTTAACTCGGTTTCCATTTTGTCGTATCTGTGAATTATTCCTCAACAGGTATTCTTTCAACATCTTAGGATAATCGATTGTCTAACTCTCAACATCAGGAAATGATACTAAAACAAGTGAATCTTGTAACTGAAATTCTCAAAGAATTCTTGTCCATGGTTTCCTCATGAAAATAGACAAAAACAAGGGTTCAGCCAAGATTTTAGTCAAACAAAAATAAAAATCATTAATTGAAAAGAAGAAATATTTGATGAAAATAAAATAAAATTAAAACAAACCTTTATGAACTACAAACTAGACTAATCTCAATTGGTGGCCTTTATTGAAGCAACCAAGATGAATCCAAATTCATGTTATTCAAATGAAAACAAAAACAAATATCTAAGCTATGCATGCAAAAAGGAATAAATGTAACTATACTACTCATATTCCTAATCTTCCCTACACCGACTGAAAGAAGTCTAGGTGTAAGCGTAGTGCCAGTGAAGCCAATCAAGTAACTCCAAACCTGCAACCACATGTTCATTGAAGGCCAACTGTAGAGAATGAAGTAGTAAGGGATGGAAGATAGGAAGGATTGAATCAAATAAGTTTCCACCCCAAGTTTAATTTAGAGGCATTATGATTCATGGTACATGTAGACATGTAGGATTCCTCCAACCATGACTCAATTCTATAATAGAATTTACAATGATTTATATATGACTGTTAGGAGGAAATCAAAAGAGAGTGACATACCTTATGAGATTCACAAATGAAATTTGCATGCAATGTACCTTGTGAGAGAGTTTAGAAGTGGATGGAATCATTCATTTCAGGGATTAAAGTAAGACAATGGGCACTTGATATAACCATCAGTTGAAATTGAAATGCCTCGCTATCAATGCAAATCTCCCTGGGTATAAATTTCACATACTCTGCATGCTGAGAGGAGAGATAATAGCTAATTGTTGTGAAATGACTCCAAATATTATCCTATGGCATTAATGAAATCACATGAAGAGTGTTGGAGCATTGAAATACCATCTAAGGATGAGTGATTATTAAGAACCAAATATTAAAATAGCATAAAAACCTTAGAATAAGTACTCAACGCCTTGAAAAAGAGATAAATTCATATAATAATCCTCTTCGAGGGGGAAACCTCCTTATACATCATATAAATTCACAATTACAAGATGATTCCAAATGAAAAGATCTCCTTGGTATATATGGGAGACTAGGAGGTACAATTACAACTAATGGACCCAATCCGACATAAATAAAATAACAATACTAATGTAATATGCCCTAATTAAGGGGTAATGTGCCACGATTTAGGGATTAACATGCCCCTCCCCTTCATACAAGTGTTATCCTCAACACTTGAGTAGTTTTGGATGCTTCTGTATAAAATATGCATCTTCCCACATGGAATCTTCAGCAGGTAGTTTCTTCCACTTAATGAGATACTCTAAAATTGATCTATTCCTTAGCTGGTGAATTATTGTGTCAGTGATAGCTTCAGGATCCAATATGATTTTTCCTTCCTCATAAAGTTCTGGAAATATAGTTTGAACTTGATTCTTGTCACCTATAACCTTCTTTAAGAATGAAACATGGAAAACATGGTGTATTTGTGAAGATGTAGGCAACTCCAATTTGTATGCCATAGTACTTGTTGTTCCTGAGATTAATCATAAGGCTCAAAGAGTAATGTCACACATCAAGAAAATTTAAAGAGAGTGTTTTGTAAAAGTGATTTTTCTACCTTAGTTGTATGAGAAAATTTCCTAAATGAAATTAACAGTATGGCAACATAGAGACCATATTTCGTGTCTGAGTCAAAATTGTAATATCAAATGATGTGAGAGAAAACTACAAACTATAAAACAAAGAAAGGAATCAATTGTTGAAGAGTCTCACCTTGTTGCAGTGGAAGAAAATAGATAGTGTAACCTTGAATAAAGTATAATATATAGTAATCCACACAACTCACAGGTCTTGATTTACTCACAGTAAATGTAGAGGAAACACTACTTACTTAACAAATTACTGATGAAATACAATTACAGTAGTTGTCGTACTAAATTGAAATCAAATCTTTATCAAGGAGTTTCATAAAGAAACGATGAGATATGGAAAAATAGAAGAAACACATAACCCAAACTAAACAAAATTTGGAATCTTTGTCTGCACTTGTATTAATACTCAATAAGGAGAGTTTTTTCTCTTACATTCGGCAAGAAGAATCCTTTTTTAGATCTTCAATCTATGTATTTGTACAAAAATGCCACAACTCAAAATGGTTGGACTTCTCATAATTTAAAATAGCAAATATTTGAAATAAGAAATCAGAACATAGAGAATGATGAGCTTCATTGGCAATCTCTGTCTCTTCATCGGGTGACTGAAATGATTCATTTCCTTATTCTTTTGGCCTGGATACAACTGTCATTTGATCTTCTTAATGGTTCGACAAATATTTATGGCATTCTTTGTTTGTTTCCATCTATCCCTCAATTATGTTAATAGCATATGCATGTTCTTTACTTGTTTCCGGATGTGCTTGTTTTCCCAAATTCAATACATTGGATGCATTTACTCACCAATTTCACCACCAACCTTGAAGGTCCAGCTTCTTCATTCACCTCGAAAGTGTATAAATTCCTCTCTACCCGAGGAAACTTTTATTGTATCCTTTTCGCTCCTTGAGATATGGCCTATAATTGCAAGCTTGCGTTTACTATCCATTTATTTATTTGAAGGAGATCAATCTGGTTCATTTTTTGAATGGTCGTCAGAGCTTCTTCTTTGCTTGTTTTGGAATTATGCTAGTTCTTTGCTATATCAATTTTCCCTAGGGCTTCAGAGATAACATTTCCTTCAAAATAAATTAGTCCTTTATCTAGTAATGATAATGCTTCTAGACAAGCTTCATTTACCTCTCTGGTAAGTCTTTTTCTTTCTGCTAGATTTGCTTCCCAGGCCTTTAAAGCCATATCGCCTATTATTTGTTCAGAAAGAGAAAGCCTATGAACATATGAGACGTCATCCTTTTGTACCAATAAGACGACCTCTTGAAACTTAACTCGGGATGAGTGGGCTTCTCTTTCTTTGGTGTAGATGTCTTTCAGGGAAATATCTATTGCCTCGTAGCAATTTTGGATGGCATCAACTTTCATAAAAATATATTGCTGAGCCTTTTCCAGTTTTTCGTTCATTTCTAGTGCTTGAATATGGAAGGCTGAGATATCCACTGAGGTAACTTCAGTCAACTCCAACCTAACTTGCAATTGTTTTATTAATTCAGCATGTTGGGTGATCAATCCTTGATTGAACTGTGAATTACTTTGGATCTCATCAAAGTTGGCCTGGAGTTGTTGAGTTTTTTTCTTATCATATGCTCCGATCTACTCATAGTCTCGACTCATTCTGTTCTGGATAGTTTGCTCAGTTGTGTGTATTTTATTTTGACGTTTCTCTACCAACATGGACTTTTGTTGTAGTTGTTCGACCAAATTTTCCACAAAATATTGATTAGCAGTGGTGAAAGTGCCCAACGAACATGCAATTTCCTTTGTGAATTCTGTATCATCTCGGTTATGTCCATCGTACACCATTCTTTTCCTTTTGACTATCACTCCATATTTCTTCCATGTTTCTCGTTTGACGATGGCCCTCCATTTCTTGTTGAAGAATAATTCTGAAGGGGCATATCTTCGGGAGAAATTGGGGCGAGATCACCTATAAAAATGACTTCGGAACTAGGATTTTCGAAACTTGATTGCAGTTGTGTCAATAATATAATAGGGGTACCTATCTCCATGGACGGTTGTTTCTCAACAATATTGGCAATAGATGTGGTTGGTGTCGAAGGAGATGAATCTTTCCCTTGCTTTAGAAAGACTTTGAGCTGAGTCGTTGCCTTAGGGCCTAGTGGACTGGACGATGAAGCTTTCAATTGCTAAGTCAAAACTTCAGAACACTTTGGGGTTTCCTCAGTATCTTGTTTGCTAGAGTTCCTTGATTAAAAACCCAGAGGTACAGATTCGTGTGTAGGCAAAGTGGCTATCGATTCTCCCTATAGTACTTTCAGCAAATTGTTTCGTCTGTGTCTTTGAAAACTGAGAAAACTGGCCTATTGATATGCAATTTATGTTAAAAATCATTACCATTGATTTGTGATAAATGCCATTAGTATTCGAAGGTTCGAGTTCGAGATTTTTGGATGAAACAGAGTTGAAATTTCCCAAATCGTGAATATGTGAAAGGTTAATTATGAGATAATATCTTTTAAAATATTAATTAATCATGTTTAACTTCAAGTGCTTTGGATATTCGGACTTTGGGATTTTTAAATGTAGCCCAAGAATAAATTCCTGAAACCCGAAACTGTGAAAAGATTAATTATTCGATAATCATTTTAAGTTTTAATTAATCATATTAAGTTCAAGTGCTTCGGAAATTTGAATTTCAGATATTTTAGGATATGATGAAAGGTAAACGACGGAACTACGAAGTGAGAAGTCGTTAATTATATTTTGACCAAGATTAACTTAATTAATTAAAATCTAATACCTCAACATTTTAGTGCTTCGTGGATTTGCCAATTATCTCTTTGTTATATTTCCAAAGAGTCGTCTCTCGTAGTGACGTGTCGAAGATGACATTGTTCTAGATGACGTGTCGAGAATAGGAGGTTCCACGTGTTACTTAGAATTGTATGAATCTTCAAACGAAAATGTCAGAAAAGGGTGCCACGTGTCAACCCAGGGAAGACTCAAAAGGTACACATGTACTATGACTCGTGTCCCTTAATGGCTTATGAAAAGTAATGAACAAACACTTTTGGGTTTCAGGTCCTTTATTGTTAAGACTTCTCAAAACACCCAAAGCACGAATCTCTGGAGTGACCCTTAGTGATATGACTCTTTAACAATCAGGTGACTCTAAAACTATGGGAAAAATTAATATCATCTGATCAAATGGGGAAACTTCATCGATGACGGATGCCATGTGCACCTTATTACCAATTAACCAGAAATGACTTTTATTTAAATTTCGAAAGTTAATTTTCGAGTTACCACCTTGGGAAGGATTATACTTTCATGAAGTGGAGAATGTAAAGATCAAAGTTTAGGATTATATATGTTCCAACATAGGTTCCATATGGGAATCACATCTCCCTGTGAGGTGCGGAAGAACAGTAGACCAAGTGCCCTTATTGGGTAAATGGAGTCATTATTTCATTTCTGGGGAACACCTTCGGGAAAACATCATACAAAAAAACATTGAACTTCAACTGAATCTCAGAAAACCTTCAAAACACATTTAATTATTGATCTCAAGCTAGGCTATTAATAATTTCCTTTTCCTAAAACAAAGTTTGGATTTTCTTAAGATAATCAAAACAAATTTAAATGAAATATCATACTTTGGTCAATTTCTTTTGCATCAAGGCTAAGTAATTTTAACAATTTATTTAGGGAATCCCTTGTCGGTTTACAATGTAAATATTAACGTAAAGAGAACTAGATACCAGAGTATTCTTATACATGTATGACAACCCTATAGATATCATGGATATTTCTTCACTGCCAGTAACCCTGTTTAGTACCCCGATGAAGTTATCTACATCTCCCATTGAATTTCCTTTCACCACTTCAATTAGCACTTTTATATTTTATTGAGATGAGGGCAATCATTACATGAATGTCCTTTCATCATCTCTTTTGGAAAAAATGGGGGAAATCGAATTACGAATTTCCTTTCACCATTTGTCTTATATTTTTTTAAATTTTGAAGTGGGGGCAATCATTTTATGAATTTCCCTTTCACCATATGTCTTATATTTTTAAAATTTGGAAGTGGGGGCAATCAATTTGTATGTATCATACAAAGGATCATATCTTCTTAAGATTTTTTTATTATTAATGCGGAGGGAATCAAAAAGCTGGTTAGGCATGTAAGTAGTGTTATCAACCCTTCTACTATAACCTGTGTGTCTGGAGGAATCAAAAACTGGTTGGGCATGTGGCCGTGTTATCCAACCGCTACCACTATAACCTCCAGGTGTGCCCGCGATGCCCCTTACGCGGCACACAAGTTAAGTCGGGGGGAGTTGAACTCGAAACCTCATGGAACTTCATTTTCACGGCACTTGCCAATTGAGCTGCCCCCCGGGGGCTATCTTCTTAAGATTTGATAGTGAAGGTCTATCAACAATTTTTTATTGTACTCTGAACTAAATCTCTCTCGATCTTCAATACATATTTTCCTATAGAAAATATTTTATGGGGAATTTTTATTTTCCAAGGATTGGCCTTGAGCGAACTAATCAGTTAAAATCTATTAGAAGAGCTAAAGTTATCAGGATTAGCCTAGACATACTTTTTTTCAGTTGAAATCAGAGGAACATAAATACTTTTGCCTAATATTGTTTCAAAGATATGTTTTTAAGTTTTTAGAGTCAAGGCGAAATTCTTTCTTTCTATGAAGACTTAAGGACAGGTAGTGAAAATCAAAATAGAGTAAAATATCTAATATAGGAAAATGAAATAGAATGAGGACTTAAAGGGTCTAACACAAAAGAATATCATTTCCACACAAGTTCACTTCTTGATTATCAAGCTTCTCTTTTTTAATCCCTTTTTATTCTTATTTTATTTTGTTTTCATTTGATTCAGATAAGGCTTAGGAATTAATTTGTAGATTTATAATTTTCTGATCTTTGGTCAAGTGACTAGATTTACATGAGTAGAAACTTGTTTATATCCGATAAGATTTCTTTAGAATTTTATCTTGAACAATAAGTATAGAATTTCATACCTCAGATTTCAGTTATATTTTCAATCAAACCAATTATTAATTCATCACCTACTTCGAGAGAAAACAAATGTTTTGGAAACTGAGTGTTGGATTCTGATAGCTCCTCATTTCTCATCTGATAGTAAGTATTATTCGTGGGATCACGATAGGAAAAGTCAGAGAATTCCGCAGAATAGAACTAATATGCAGTACAAATATTTATATTTTTCTTTTATGATATCGAATAAGACTTGGTTTATTTACAATGAAAAATTAAAAAAATAGATAATGTATGAAAGAAAATGAAATTGCAAATTGAAACGGGAAACCCAAACTGGTATATACAATGGTAATGTGAATCTTGATTATTGCATAAAATGTTTTAGATAACGCTCATTGATAGGGGCGTCAAAAGTTTTTTCGTCGAGATTTTCCAGTAGGAAGGAATTTTTTCCCTCTGTAGCTGCAATCCTGAATGGTCCAAACCAGAGATGATCGAACTTGTCGTGTTTTCCCGCATCTTATTTTCTAGCATCCCATTTTAAAACTAGATCACTAGGAAGAAACTCCCTGTCTTTATCTTTTTTATCAAAGAGGGCTTTCATATTATCTTGGTACTTTTGAAGTTTGTCCTCAATTTTGTCCATGTTTTGTTGGACTTCAATTATTTGGTTTATCCTGCTCGTAACATCATTTGGATCCTCTTTTGCGTCTTGCCACAACTTCATCACAGGAAGAGAGAGATTGATGGGCAGGACCGCGTCATTACCATAAACCATTTTAAAAGGGGACATATGTTGGCACAGGGGTAGACCTAGGGTTCAACGCTCAACAATGCACCAATAAAACCCTAACTATCGACCCTTTCGACAACACATATGAAGCAAATGAAGTCTCACCCGAGGTAGAGGCAAGGGTGGTTGCAGGAGTCAAATGGTTGCAACCTAGCTGGGACACAGATCTGTGATGATACCACTTAACAAATCACTTAGCAGTTAACATTCATCAGTAATTAACCCTTATTCACATCACAGATCCAAACCCTAATTACAGAACAATGCAGTGTTCAACCAGATCTAAAACATATAAGCACTTAGCACATGGAAAAAGATCAGATCTAGCATTTATTCACAACATTTAAGCACTAAGATATCATATCATATTCATCTAACAAAAATATCACTACACTAAGAATAAATTATATACACAAGACAATAACCAGAATGCATAAAGCAACCATAACACAGGGTATACGTGGTTCACCCTAGTGTGGGGATACGTCCACCAACTCTTCTCTTCTTTATTATATTCTCTCAATATTCTACAAGCACAGAGCCACAGGAACCTACTCTGCATAGGACATGAGATCTACGTGCATATCGCCAGATCCTCCTTCCCTGAGCTACGTTTAAGCACAAATCCTTCTTACAATCACTTGCACTTAGCTCTACAAGTCTCAACATACACTAAGCACAAACCCTTTGTAATCACATAGATAGAACTCTAGCACTTAGCATCTTCTCTTCATTACACACTTAGGTCTCTCTTACTTAAATCACCTAGATTTCTATTTATACATTACAAAATGGGCCTAAGCATGGTTAAACCCATGGGCTGACATCCCATACCCGTTACATAAACCCTAATCCCAAAACATTCCCTAAAAAGGGGTTGAGATCCCGCGATCTCTGCTTCGACTTGCACTCCACCTTCAACCAGCCTGTTGAAGTCCCAAAATAGGTCAAACATGACCAAGGATCTCCAAGCACTGGTCAAGGGCCAACAACATACCTATTGATTTCTTGGTGCCAATTCAGTTCACCCATAAGGCGTATTTCAGGTGAACATGCCAAGCCTTATTATTTTTCGTCAACACTTTTTTTATTATATTCACCAGTATCTTGTTGGATGATTCATCCAACCCATTTACTTGAGGATAATAGGTTGTAGAATGTTCTAGAACAATGTTATATTTTTGACAAAAACTTACCATTTCCATAGATTTGAAACCTTGTGCATTGTCCATGACTATTTTTCGAGGGAAACCAAATCTCGACAGGATGTTCTCTTCCAGAAAGTTTATAACTACCGAATTAGTGGTATTCCGAGTTGGAATGGCTTCAACCCATTTCATGAAATAATCGGTAGCAGTTTAAATCCATTTATGTTGGGTGCTTGACTGTGGGTAGATTTTTCTGATGAAGTCTAGACCCCATTGTTGAAAAGGAGCCTCTTCTTTGACTAGGATTAAAGGTAGTTCCAGGAGATTTTTCTTACCAGAAAACAGTTGACAAGGGTTGCAGGCTCTGACCTTGGCATTCACATCAGTAAATAACTTTGGCCAATAATATATAGCTCTCAAAATATTGTAGGTCGTTTCCCTCTAGGCATGATGTCCTCCACACACTCCTTCGTGAAATTCATTTATGACATTCTCTGTTTCAGGTTCTATTAAACACCATAACAAGAAACCTAGATGGTCCTTCCAGTACAGTTGGCCTTTAATAATAAAATATTTAACTGTGTGTAGCTTCAACGTTCTCGCTTTGGATGGAGTCATGTTACTTGGGCACTGAAGGGTAAGGAGGTATGAAACAATATCGTGATACCAATCAGAGGAAGAAAATTTATCTTCAACCTGGACTATAGGGGTTTGATCATCAAGTTCCTTTATATATGAGATATAGCCATGTGATTCCAGGTGATTTATCCCGAGTGCCCTGAAATTTGATTCTGCTAACAATTTTTCCAGGCCCTGACCTTTGACTAGATTGGTCGGTTTTACTTCTAGTTCGAACTCCTGAATTTTGGCTAATCACCGACCTATCTTACCATCACTATCCGGTTG
Organism: Picea sitchensis; assembly: GCA_010110895.2. Taxonomy (NCBI): domain Eukaryota; kingdom Viridiplantae; phylum Streptophyta; class Pinopsida; order Pinales; family Pinaceae; genus Picea; species Picea sitchensis. The sequence goes on along the minus strand of SNQJ01S0009609.1, from coordinate 99,847 downwards.
TAACAATACATATTTGACAATGCTTATTGGCACATAGGCGATTATTTTGGAATGCAGTACATATGTCTTGAAAGATTTGAGAGATTTCACCATTGCGTAAGCTTGTTTTTCCAGTATATCATATCTTAATTCGGCATCCCTGAGACTTTTATTGAAAAAGGCTATCGGCTGCTCGAAACCTTCCTCGTTCTTTTGCAGTTGTATGACTACGATAGTATGTTTAGATGCGAAAGAGAAGATCAAGAATTCCTTAGTATATTCTGGACTAGCTAACACTGGTGCTTCTCTTATAGATTTCTTAACTCGCTCGAATGATTTGTTAGCTTCGATGGTCCATTTAATTTCATTGTATTTCTTCAACATATCTATAATTAGTTTGACAATTTCAATGAAGTAAGGGATAAATCTTCTCAAAAAAATTATCTTCCCTAAAAAAGACTGGATTTCTTTCTTATTTTTAGGAAATTTTATCGTGTCAATAGCCTCAACTCGCTTAGGGTCGACCTTGATTCCATCCTTCAAAACTAAATAACCCAGAAGCTTGCCTTCTTTCATAGAAAAATGTGACTTCTTAGGGTTAAGAGACAAACCAATTTTTTTTGCGTTTCTCGAAGGTTTGTTTGAGATGAACCAGATGTTCTGCATCAGAATTGGAGAAGACTGTTAGATCATATAAGTAAATAACAAAAAATTTATCTCTCTCACCGATGAAATATATATCCATCTCTCTTTGGAAAGTACCCCTGTGTTCATCAAACCAAAAGGCATTTTATCGTACATGAAATTTCCCCACGGAGTGGTAAATGCATTCTTTTATTTATCATCTTCGTGGACAACAATTTGGTTGTATCTAGAAAAACCATCAATCATAGACATTATGTTATCTCCAACTACTTTTTCTAGGACATGATCCATTTTTGGCAGTGGGTAGTTGTCTTTGAGGGATGACAAGTTTAAATTTTTGAAATCTACACAAATCTTTATTTCTCCACTTTTCCTCCCGACGGGTACCAAATTTTCTACCCATTCAGAATACCTGAGTGGAACGATAATATTTGTGTTGAGAAGCTTCTTTACTTCCCTTTCTATCACTAGCAGGAGGATAGGATTTATCTGTCTCAACTTCTACCTAAAAGGTTTGATACCATTCTTTAAAGGAATCTTATGTTCAATCATAGAGGTATCATAGGTTTTTAGATAATCATAGGACCATGAAAAGACCTCTTTATATTGTTTAAGTAATTCGGTGTACTTATTTTTCATTTGGGATGGAAGGTATTTAGATATCTTGACCATTTTAAGATCCTCTTTAGTTCCTATATTATATTCTTCAACCTCTTCAGACTAAGGTCGTAAGGTGGATTTTAAGGGTATGTCATCATGGTAAAACAACCTCTCTAAGGGTATCAAACCTCTGGGGATATGATTGTTCTTAAGCACAATAATTCGGTGATTTGCGATCTTATCCTGGAACTTTTCAGGATCTTCACCTTCCTACATGATCTAGATAGGATCATTCTGATTTTCCTGATCTATATGAGTCTCAGAGAACTTGTCAACCATTTCCAGGAATTGTTTAATTTGCTTTTCATCTTCAAATACTTGTCAGTGTTGAACATTATTTGGGATTGAAGGTCTGTGTCTCATTTCGATATGATACTTTAGTTTTAGGACAATAGGTGGTACAAACATCGCAGTTGCTTTGGCTAAAGATTATGCTTGCTGATTTTTCATTCTGGGAATGTAGTGAATGTTAAAGGATGAGAAGAAATTTGTTATCAAATCCCAGGCGCAATTCCTATATGACCTTAGCCTTGGATGTTTAGCTTGATATTGTTGTTTTATTTGTTTCACAAGAAGCTCTAGATCACCATAAACTATTATATGTTTAGTTTTTAACTCTCTGGAAGCCTCTAGTCCTAAGACTAGAGCTTCATACACACAAACATTATTCATATAATCAATCTCCCACTGTAATCTGTATGAAAAGGGGATAACGTACTCATCTCCTGGCGCTACAAATAACACTCCATCCCCTCCCCCTTCGTAGGATGAAGCGCCATCATAAAACATTTTCCATGTTCCTTCTCTACTATTTACACTTTTCTTTTTTTTTCTATTTTTTTATTTTCTTCTTCTGTACATTCTTCAAAATCCTCATCTATTGATAAAATACAATTTCCTAAATCCTGATCGGAAACATAGACTGGGTAATTATTTGGGTTTTGGGGGTCACTTACAGTATATTCCAGCCTAGTCTCTATGTACAATCGAGTAAATTGTCCACCGAAAATTGGGATCATAGTGTAAGTCATGTCCATTTGAAGTGATCCTCTTAATTTTGCACCCCAAGACCTAGATAGAAGCATGCCATACTTGGGAGGGATGTCAGGAATGAATACATCCATAAGCATAATTTCTACATGGATCTGTGCAAGATTTACTACCAAATATTTGATCATGCCAAGGCACTTAACCTTTTTGGAATGAAACGAGTATAAGTCTTGATAAGGTCTAGTGATTTCAAGGCCCAACTTTTCCATGATAATTTTAGGCATTAAATTGTGAGAGGCTATTGGCCCTTGACCAAGTTTTGAGGATCCTTAGTCAAGTTTGACCTATTTTGGGACTTTGACAAGTTGTCTAAGGCAGAGCGCAAGTTGAAGCGAAGATCGCGGGATCTTGACCCCTTTTTAGGGAGATTTTGGGTTTTCGGCTTATGTAACGAGTATGGGGATGTCGACCCATGGGTTTACCCATGTTTTGGCCCTTTTTTAATGTATAAATAGATTTCTAGGCAATGTAAGAAAGATACGAGGGCCTAGAAGATCCAAGTTGTATGTTGTGTTAAGTGCAAGTGATAGTTGTAAATGATTTGTGCATGCTGTGTGAGGTTTGCAAGTCTAAGTGCAAGTGACTATAAGAGACTGTGTAAAGGATTTGTGTTGTTCCCTAGCTTGGGGAAGGAGGATCTGGCGAGGTGTGCACAGATATCCTGTCTTCCGCATAGTATGATTTTGATGCTATGTTCATGTAAGAAGCTTGACCAAAGATAATAAAGAAGAGAAGAGTTGGTGGACGTATCCCCAGGCTGGGGGTGAACCACATATATCTTGTGTTGTGGTATCTTTGTGCGTTATGGTTTTTATAGTGTTTATATGATTCATGATTAGTGTAATGATGAATGATTAGATGAATATGACAACTTAGTGCCTAATGATGTGATGCAGGAGAATCTCTCCATGTCAGCAGCCAGCCAGCCAGCCACGTCAGCGCGCATGCATTCAAATGCTAAAAGAGAGGCACAACCTCATTTGAATTTGAAATGAATGTAATTAAATGTGCTTAGGCTGTTGAGCTAGGGAAGCCGTGCCTTTGAGCAGGCGTTAGATAGGATCGGCCTTTATTGTAGATCGGCTGAGATCTAGGTCCGATTCTGGACTAGACAGCCCATTCAATGTAATTGAATAGGGTAGGTGAGTTCTGGAGGGAAGCGCTAAGAGTCCCTCAGGTAAAAGAGATTTCAGATCTCATTTTTGTATTGGAATGATAGAGAAGAGAAGAGCCAAGGAGATCTCGAGAACACCCTTGTACAAACAGGGATTTGCCATTTTTAATATATACTGAAGTAGTTTTTCCTGCATGTGCTCTGTCTTATATGCACGTCTGTGAGTGTTCATTATATGTTGTATTTGTGTGTGGTTATCATGCAATTGAAGAGAGTGTGTTTGATTTCAGGCTTGAGATGTCTTTGAGGCTTCATACCAGGAGGGTGTGACAGAACGCTGAGGTTCTGAGAGCCGTGCACAGAGGATGCACTTCTGAACTTTGAGGAGTTAGACAAAGACATGTTGAGGCATAGGAACTGAGATCAACAACTCAAGAGGAAGACCTAAAGGTTGTTGATCACCTTGGAGGCAAGGCTGTGTACGAGAACACGGTTGTAGACAAAATCACTGAGGATTCTGTAGGAGATCTGTCAGGTGGGCATTGAGCATAAGCACGAGGTGCAGGAGGAAGGAACTCTGCTGAGAGTTCGGAGAAGACCAAAATCACTGAGGATTCTGAGAGCTCTGCCAGGAGGGCATTGAGCAGGAGCAAAGGGCGCACAGAAGGAACCCAGAACTACTGAATGTTCTGTGGAAGAGATACTCCACCAGGAGGGCGTCGATAAAGTGTGCAGGCAGGCACAGGAAAACAGAGAACTCTTTGAGTTCTATCATCTGAAGGAAGTATCCACTGAGGGAACTTTCACTGGGTTAATGAATACCTAGAAGCACTCAAGAAGAGGCTTGGGAAGAAGGATAGCTAGGAGGGCAGCCATTTCATTCTCCATCTGAGGGAGAAGAAGGACGGAAATCCCTTAGGGGCCTGAGTGATTATATAATCTCAGGAGGGATAGCACCGTGTGTGCACAGAGATTTTGCAAGGAGTGCAGACGCCAGAATCCTTTGAGGATTCGAGGACAGAAGCTTAGAAGAAACAACGCTTTTACGCACATTTGCGGAACTAAGGGTTGAGGAGTTCGCGCAAGAGAGAATAGAAGATAAAGGTCGAGGCCTTTGGAACTTTGGAAATTCTTCCAAGGAAGAAAGAAGTGCAGGAGCTCAGGAGGAGCAATAGTCGCCATCAGATCGACTAGAGAACAGATCTGGACCGTCGAATAGTTCACGTCCAGGAGGGGCGCCAGAAGAAGCGCATAGCAGGAAGAGATCGATAGCCGTCGGATCTCTCTTAGAAATCCCGTAAGCCGTTGGATCGGGAAGAGTTGCGCGGAGATTAGCCTCTGGAGGAGGAGCACACCAGAGGAAAGGATCTGAGTCGTCAGATCGGGAGCAGGTATCCGACAGCCGTTGGATCTGCGGAAGCTACACGAGGTTTAGCAGTCGGGACATCGACCATTCGGAGAATCAGAGTTCTCGAGGTCAATGGAATTAGGACAGCGAAAGTCCCAAAATCCCGAGAAGGGATCATAGCCGTTGATCTCGAATGGGACACGTGTCTGAAATCTGGATAGTTCGGAGTTCTGGATATTGGGATTTCTGGAGACAAGAGCCTTGTGCATGTTGAAATCGTGATCCATGATTTCTCGATAGGATCAGAGCCGTTGATCACAGCAGGGACACATGGCGAGAGATCCCGGAGAGTCGGGGTTCGGCATTTCAGGGTTTTTGCATACAAAGAAACTACTGCACTAGAAATCGCGATTTCGCAATACCCGATAGAGCGACAAGGAAGCGGTGACGTGGAGGAGAGAGCCCGCACATGCATCGGAGTTCGGCATTTCAGGATTCTTGGTGACAGGAAATTCACGACAGGAGAAGTCACGAAATCCCGAAACGCGACGGTCCCACATTCATAGAATTCAGTGGAGGACAGGTGTCATCGCCCATCGGAGTTCGGGACTTGGAAGGGTCTGTGAATTTGTGCAACAAAAATCATGAAATTCCGAAACACAATTTCCCTATCACCACTAGAGTGTGGGCCATAGGCGCCATAGTGGAGGATAGGTGTCGAAGGGTCAACCCTCGCTGGAGTCAACGCCAGGTGGCATCGGAAATCGGAGAAACGGAAATCCCAAGGGCGTAAGTTCTACGCATTCCAAATTCGCGAATTCCGAAACTCCGAAGTAGGAAAGGACTGTGGTCCTGTGGACCAGCAGGTCGCAAGAGGAAGAGTTAGCCGGAGGCAGCTAAGGGGAGCAGATAGTATCATCGTCGATCGGGAATCGGGGATCCATGAGGTGAGTGATTCACGACCCTGTAAGTGTCGATTTCCTGACAAGGAAAATTCCCGATACAAGCAAGGAACACGTGGTTGGATGCTCATCGGGGTTCGGGGATTAGTAAGACCCGATCCGGTGGCTATAGGACTCGCGAACACGCGAGGGCCGATTTCCTAATAGGAAAAGGGAGATCATAAAGAACATTCTGTGGGTGTAGAAATATCCCGATAAGGAGTTTTGAATAGCATTCTAGCTCTTCGGGCCTAAGGAAAAGAAGGTCCTGGTGGGAGCGGACGTGCCTGGTGGCGCGTTTGCGTCAGTGTGGTATCAGAGCTGATATCTTGTCTGTATATTTCAGGCAAGAGGAACGAGGAAGAAAAAGAAGCACTCTGATACACACGTCAAGTGGTATCAGAGCGGGAACTTCACTTGTATACTACAGGTGAAGCGAGAAGGAAGAAGAAAGATGGAGTTGTTGAGGACTCTGTAATGATTGCTTGCAGGTAGGCAGAAGTCCATAGACAGTCAGCAGGACTGTGAGAGAATGAAGTTGAGCACTCAGGATTTCAAGGGTGACAGTAGCAGATCTGTCAGAGAGGCAGACAGAGACAGCAAGATGGCTACTGAAGTCCATAGAAAGAAGAGCAAGGTAGAAAATCTTGCCGAATGGGATGAAGAAGAGACTAGAAATCTCCATGAATTAAAATCCGACATAGAGAAACTGGAACTGTGGATGAGGCAGGAAAAGGAAACCAAACTGAGATGGGTATATGAATGGCCCATGAAGAAACCGAAGGTGAAATGGCCAGTCAGGGAGTTGATGGTCAAAGGACAGCAGAGGTTGTTAAAGAGATGGTTGAGGTATGCTGAAAACCTCAAGGCCACAGAAGAAAAGATGATTTGTCACTGTTGGCCAAAGAATGGAAAAGATATTGATGATTGGGATGATGGAGAATTTGAATTGGGGTCATCTGAGGATCTCATACACTGCCAGGAGGGTAGTGGAAGGTTTCCTAATGGCCACATGGGAAAGGGAACAAAAATGAGATCAGCTGATGATCTCAAGGACTACCAGGAGGGTAGAGAAGTAGAAATTACAGTTTTCCATGAGGGAAATGAGTTGAGATCAGCTGAGGATCTCACAGACTATCATGAGGAAAGCCAAGGAAATTCACATTGCCAGCTGGGCAATGAAAGGAGATCGCTGAGGGATCTCGAAGATTGCCAGGAGGGCAGCAGAAGCATCTTAACCTGCCAGGTGGGCAGAGATGAGAATTTGGGACCATATGAAGGTCTCATGGGCTCAGAGGAGAGTTCAATTTAGCAAGGGTTGTTGATGAAGATGGGATCGGTTGATCTCATAATTTTCCAGGGAAGCAGCGGAAGCATCGAATACTGCCAGGTAGGCATGGATGAGCAGATGAATTTGGATCAGCCATAGAAGCTGACAGAGTAGATGAGACTGTCTGAAGGTCTCATAAATTCAGAGATGGAAAGGGATCAGCAAATGCAGCTGACAGAGGAAGAAGATCAGAATGATATTCTGATCATTGGAGGAATTGAAATATTCCTACCATCTGCCCAGGAGGAGGCAGAAAATTCTGTTGTAGATGGTGCAACAACAGAAGAACAGTCACAGTTGGAGATGACTGTCAAAATGGAATTGGAGCAGACATTGGAGACTGCCCAAGCAGATGAAGAGAAGAATGAGCGTTCTGAGGAACAACTCAACAATTTCAGCCAGCAAGATGAGAGCGTTGTAGCATTGGAGCTGACAACAACAGAAGAAGTAGAAGACGAAGAAGAAGAAGACGATCATTCTAAGGAATGGCTTGATATTTTCAGCCAGGAAGCTGAAAAGAATGCAACAGAGGAGGTTGCAGAAGAAGAAGAGGAAGAAGAAGGCAACATTTTCTTTGCTGACCTGTGGGATCAATTTGAAGCCCTAGAGGAAAGGATAAAAGTGCAGGGCATGCACATCCAACAGGTGAAGTTGGAAATGGATGAAAGAGGCCTGGGAGATCATGATGATTTGCCCAATGGCCAAAATTTTTTGCAGCTGAGGAGACTGCATGAGCAGAACCAGCCATTGGAGCAGCTGGATGAGGTGATAGAGGAGATCATGGAGCTGATGATCCGATCAGCAGAAACTGCCAACAGGGAGAGGCTGAGCAGAAGAGAAACAGTAACAACAATAGCACGGAAGCAGCAACAACAGCAGCAGGATGGAGTGGATGAATAGCTCCAGATATGTTTTTGGGATCCAGGAGGATTCCAACAGCTACAGGGGAAGCGCATGAGCAGGAGCTCATGATTTTGCAGCCGTGGAGTATGATGCAGGAGCATCTCTCCATGTCATCATCCAGCTAGCCAGCCACGTCAGCGTGCATGCATTCAAATGAAAAAAGAGAGGCGCAGCCTCATTTGAATTTGAAATGAATGTAATTAAATGTGCTTAGGTTGTTGAGCCAGGGAAGTCGTGCCTTTGAGTAGGTGTTAGATAGGATCGACCTTTATTGTAGATCGGCTAAGATCTAGGTCCAATTCTGGACTAGACAGCCCATTCAATGTAATTGAATAGGGTAGGTGAGTTTTGGAGGGAAGCGTTAAGAGCCCCTCAGGTAAAAGAGATTTCAGATCTCATTTTTGTAGTGGAATGATAGAGAAGAGAAGAGTCAGGGAGAGCTCGAGAACACCCTTGTACAAACAAGCATTTGCCATTTTTAATATATACTGAACCAATTTTTCCTGCATGTGTTATGTCTTATATGCATGTCTGTGAGTGTTCATTATATGTTGTATTTGTGTGTGGTTATCATGAAATTGCAGAGAGTGTGTTTGATTTCAGGCTTGAGAGGTCTTTGAGGCTTCATACCAAGAGGGTGTGACAGAACATTGAGGTTCTGAGAGTCGTGCACAGAGGATGCACTTCTGAACTCTGAGGAGTCAGACAAAGACGTGTTGAGGCACAGGAAATGAGATCAACAACTCAAGAGGAAGACCTCAAGGTTGTTGAACACCTTGGAGGCAAGGCTGTGTACAAGAACACAGTTGCAGATAGAATCACTGAGGATTTTGTAGGAGCTCTGCCAAGTGGACATTGAGCGTAAGCATGAGGTGCAGGAGGAAGGAACTCTACTGAGAGTTTGGAGAAGACCAGAATCACTGAGGATTCTGAGATCTCTGTGAGGAGGACATTAAGCAGGTGCAAAGGGCGCACAGAAGGAACCCAAAACTACTAAATGTTCTGTGGAAGAGATACTCCGCCAGGAGGGCGTCGAGAAAGTGTGCAGGCAGGCACAGGAAAACATAGAACTCTTTGAGTTCTTTCATCTGAAGGAAGTATCCACTGAGGGAACTTTCACTGGGTTTCTGAATACCTAGAAGCACTCAAGAAGAGGCTTGAGCAGAAGGATAGCCAGGAGGGCAGCCATTTCATTCTCCATCTGAGGTAGAAGAAGGACAGAAATCCCTTAGGGGCCTGAGTGATTATATAAGCACGGGAGGGATAGCACTGTGTGTGCGTAGAGGTTCTGCAAGGAGTGCAGATGCCAAAATCCTTTGAGGATTCGAGGACAGAAGCTTAGAAGAAACAATTCTTTTATGCACATTTGCGGAACTCAGGGTTGAGGAGTTCGCGCAAGAGAGAATAGAAGACAAAGTTCGAGGCCTTTGGAACTTTGGAAATTCTTCCAAGGCAGAAAGAAGTGAAGGAGCTCAGTAGGAGAAATAGTCGTCGTCAGATCGGCTAGATAAAAGATCTGGACCGTCGAATAGTTCACGTCTAGGAGGGGTGCCAGAAGAAGCGCATAGCAGGAAGAGACCGATAGCCGTCGGATCTCACTCAGAAATCCCGTAAGTCGTTGGATCGGGAAGAGTTGCACGGAGATTAGCCTCTGGAGGAGGAGCACACCAAAGGAAAGGATCTGAGCTGTCAGATCAGGAGCAGGTATCCGACAGCCGTTGGATCTGCGGAAGCTACACGAGGTTTAGCAGTCCGGACATCGACCATTCGGAGAATCAGAGTTCTCGAGGTCGAGGGAATCAGGACAGCGGAAGTCTCAAAATCCCGAGAAGGGATCATAGTCGTTGATCTCGAACGGGACACATGTCTTAAATCTGGATAGTTCGGAGTTCGGGATATCGGGATTTCCGGAGACAAGAGTCTTGTGCATGTTGAAATCGTGATCCGTGATTTCCTAATAGGATCAGAGCCATTTATCACAGCAGGGACACGTGGCGAGAGATCCCGGAGAGTCGAGGTTCGGCATTTCGGGGTTTCCGCATAAAAAGAAACTACTGCACTAGAAATCGCAATTTTTCGATACCCGATAGAGAGACAAGGAAGCGCTGATGTGGAGGAGAGAGCCCGCACATGCATCAGAGTTTGGCATTTTGGGATTCTCGGTGACGAGAAATTCATGACAGGAGAAGTCACGAAATCCTGAAACGCGACGGTCCCACATTCATAGAATTCAGTGGAGGACAGGTGTCATCGCCCATTGGAGTTCGGGACATGGAAGGGTCTGTGAATTTGTGCAACAGAAATCATGAAATTCCGAAACACAATTTCCCGATCACCACCGGAGTGTGGGCCATAGGCACCATAGTGGAGGACAGGTGTCAAAGGGTCAACCCTCGTTGGAGTCAATGCCAGGTGGCATCGGAAATCGGAGAATCGGAAATCCCAAGGGCGTAAGTTCTACGCATTCCAAATTCACGAATTTCGAAACTCTGAAGTAGGAAAGGACTGTGGTCCTGTGGACTAGCAGGTCGCAAGTGGAAGAGTTAGCCGAAGGGAGCTAAGGGGAGCAGATAGTATCATCGCTGATCGGGAATCGGGGATCCGTGAGGTGAGTGATTCACGACCCTGTAAGTGTCGATTTCCCGGTCGGGAAAATTCTCGATACAAGCAAGGAACACGTGGGTGGATGCTCATCAGGGTTCGGGGATTGGTAAGACCCGATCCGGTTCCTATAGGACTTGTGAACACGCAAGGGCCGATTTCTTGATAGGCAAAGGGAGACCATAAAGAACATCCTGTGGGTGTAGAAAGCTCCCGATAAGGAGTTTTGAAGAGCATTCTAGCTCTTCGGGCCTAAGGAAAAGAAGGTTCTGGTGGGAGAGGACGTGCCCGGTGGCGCGTTTGTGTCATGATGTGAATAAGATGATATATATGATCTCTGTTTATATGCTTAGTACTTCAATATATTAGATCTGGATGAATACTTTGATGCTCTGTTATTAAGGTTTAACTGTGATGCTCTATTATTAGGGTTTAACTGTGATGTAAACAAAGGATGAATACTAATGAACTATAACTTCTAAGTTCTCTGTTAAGGTGTTAGAATCATAGATCTGTGTCCCAGCTAAGGTTGGAGACATTGGAGTCCTGCAACCACCCCTGCCTCTATCTCGGGTGAGAATTCATCTACTTCGTAGGTGTTGTCGAAAGGGCCGGTAGTTAGGGTTTTGTTGGTACGTTGTTGAATCGTTGAACCCTGGGTCTTCCCCTGTGCCAACAAATGGTTCTGTTGTCAGGACTTGAAACTGTGATTGCTGGGAACTGAGGAAAATAAATAAAGCTTGTGCGTAGATCTATTGCTTTAGTGCGCAAGATTCTACTTGACTGTGAGGCTTTGTGCTCAGAAAGGAGACAGGTCTGAAGAAAAGAGGTAAGATCAGTGAATTTTGTTTATTAAAGAGGTAAGATCCGAAAGCTTTATGCTTTGATAAAGGTAAGATAAGTGGAAATTTTTGTTTCGAAAGTATGGATCTAGGTATGTTTGATAAATTTTGTCCTAGTTTGAAAACTAGGGCACAATTAGAAGAAAGAAGATTTGATATGAATAGATATGATAGAAATAATGAAAGATATGTTATTCCTATGCATAGAAAGAATGTTTGGACTAGCAAAAGGATGTAGGATCCTAGGAAGAATTTTCTGTAGGTTAGCTACCACGATCCTAGTGTGCAATACAAGAAAGGTTGGGGATAATTTAAGAGAAAGAGAGGATTAGCCATTTGTTACAGCTGCAGAAGGCCAAGCTATCTTGATAAGGATTGCCCTGATAGAAGACCTAGTTGTCTTTATTGTAAATCTATGGACCATGGCATTCTGGATTGTCGTAGAATGATTGCTAAGGTTGAGAGAATGAATATGAGACAAGAAAACCCTGAGAAAGGCCAAGAAATTAATATTGTGGCAGAACCCCATAAATAATCAGAGACTGTATTACTACAAATGAAAGAAACCCTAAATAACCATAGAGATATCAACTTATCAGAGATCTTCAAAGAGAAAGAGTGCATTGAAACAAGAATAGGAGACTTCAACATAGATTGTGTTCTGGATGAGGAAACACAGGTGAATATTATGAAAGAAAGAACGTGGGAAATTTTAGGAAAGCCTGCTATGATTCCTTCATTAGGAGGAATAGGATTATTTAGAGGAAAGCTAATAAACCTATGTGGAAGACTTACCTAGATAACTATGAGTGATCGTAGAAATTCGACATAGGAAGAACTTGAGGTTATTAAATTTGTTGAGAACAACACCCCATTTGCTTTATTTATAGGAAAACCCTAGATTGAGAAAGTTCAAATCCGGAGAAAATAGGAAGAAGCCCTCGAACAGAAAAAGAAAGAATTGAAATATTTCATGACTAGGAGAATTGCACACTTGATAGAAGAACAAGAGAACTGGTCCAAGATGATAAAGACCAAGGATCTATATGACAAAGATGAAAGAACACAGAAAGACTTGAAGAACCCGTCCACATAGGAAAGCAGAGCACCTACCCTAGAGAGAGAAGAAGTATTGACATTGAACCCTACGAAACACCATCAACAACGCGAATTTACTATGCCAAGAGGAGATAGGAATCAGAATGGGAAGAGGAACCCAGTAACGCAAATCACAGGGAAGAAGGCTAGAAATCTCAACAAGAAGAAGGAAAAGTTGGAGAAATTACAGGAAGGTCTAGAGAAGACTTCGCAGAAGGAAGGTCCCTAGAATTCGAACTTCACGGAAATATCAGAGCAACTCAGATTGGCACTTTTCCACGGAAGAGAGATATAACCGTTGGATACATTATGATCGTTAGATCGATGCTCCCGAACGGTTAGAACAACAATTATGACCAGAAAGCTCGCCAAAGGACCATTGGGATCGTGCCGTAACAGATAGAACTGCATTGATGAAGGATTCTTGTCCATTGGAAAGCTCCATTATGATCCAAGAGGATATCAATGGCCACCCACATTTTCCAAATGGCTCAAAACAGTTTTCTGGCCATCTTAGCAATTTACTATTTTTAGCAGTTTTAACTTTTGGGGCCATTTTGAGGGCCTAAATGAAGGTTTTTCGGGATCAAGATTCTCAATGATATCCAAAGGAATCATTGAGCCCCCAAAATGAATATACTCAATGATACGTTTCCAATGGGCTATCATACGCCTAAAACAAAGATCGTATGCAAAATTTACGACCCCGGGAAGTTGATGTACTAACTTACCCAGATGGGGCCCACATGACTTTTGGCGCTTCATCTCCTAGGGTTAGGTTTTTGGATGTCTAGGGTTTTTGGCATTTATGTTTATTGTAAAAAGGCCTTCAGAGCCTCATTATAATCATCTTCTTGTGAATGAGTGCAACTGTCACATCTCTTCTCAGAGAAAAGATGCCACCATTCCAATAAGCTTGTTTCCGTTGCATTTTACAGTTTCAGCATATTTCCTTATTGAATAGAAAACCAATTTTACTGTATCTCTTTTATTTTGTGTTAAGAACCTGTTAATAATATGTAGTCATTTCGTTATGCTCATAAAATCAGGATCAGTGGTATCAGAGCAGTCTACTCCTTGTTGTCTTAATGCATGTCCCCAACGAGGTCGGACTACAAAGAGTTAGGTCTCAAGATTGTTTCTCTTGAGGACAAAAGCTCTCGCATGCCCAAGAGACCTCTCATGGAAGGAGAAAATAAATATGACAGGATAGGATATCCTTTCAAACTGTTGATTGAGGAATCCCTCACACAACAAAGGAATGAGATGATGGATAGTTTCGTGCAAATCCTTCAGCGGCTACTGACAGGCAATGCATCTTCTTTGATCGGAGGCTTCGCCCACTTCAAGGTAAAAATAAACTTCAATTTTCCTATATTTGAAGGTCTAATAGACACAGATGCTGTAGAAAAGTGGTTGAATATACTAGAAGGGTATTTTTCTATCCATAACTTTTCGAATAGAGAAAAGATTACTTTTTCGCTTCTCAAACTCGTTCCCCATGTCAAATATTGGTGGGAAAATTTCTGTGAGAAAAAGGAAATAGGGGAACTATCATTATTTATAGTCATGGCCAGCTGGGAATCCTTCATGGATGCTATTAAGGAACAATACTACCTTGTCAGAAGTTATGACAACATGTATACCAAATGGACCACACCGCGGCAAGAAAGAGACCAAGCACTGCCAGATTTCACAAATATCTTTCATACCTTGCGCACCAAGCTGGGTATCAAATATTTGGAGCGACATATGGTGCTCAAGTATCACAATGCTCTACATATATACATCCATACCGAAATGGAATTTCTGTACATATAATCCTTGGGTGTGGCCTACCAATATGTCATCAAAATCGAGCAGAAGCTCAAACAAAAGACGCAACAATTTGGGCCTGGGAACCCCACACAAAAAAATCTAGGAAAGGGCAGACCCAACCCATAGAAAAAAGGTCAAAGAAAATATGGACAGTATCAGGACAACCAGTCCAAGCCATAAGCAAAGAAGGACACCGAAAAGACAAAGAAAGATATTGGGAAGTGGTGCGACTTCCATAAGATCCCTTGACATAACAATTCTCACTATTGCTCAAAGAAGTCGTTGGTAACCGAAGTGACAGCCTCTAAATCATATGTAGGTTCATACTTTGAGCTAGAACCAAAAAGGGGAAGATGGATCATCAACGTGAAACCCAGTGCCATCGTTGCTACCACCAAGCTCCAGACTGGTGAACCAAATGAGCAAGAAGAAGGAGAATGCCTCTTCCATTCACAGATGTGGGTAAAAGGAACCCCATTGCACTTCATCATTGATAGAGGTAGCCAGAAGAACCTCATATCAGGAGAGGTTTTCAAGCGGCTAGCCCTACTGAAAATTCCACACCCACAACCCTACACCATTGGATGGCTTCGCCAAGGAAGTGATCTATGCATAAGCCAACAGTGTCGACTGTCGTACGACATCAAGCCCTTCAAAGAAGAGGTATTGTGTGATGTTTCTTTTCTCAAAGTTTTTGATGTTATTTTGGACCAACCTTATTTATGGAAACGTCATGCTATATATGAGTGTGGGCCTCGTAGTGTTATTATTACTTTGAACAAGAAATTGTATAGGATACCCAAGGCAGTCCCACNAGTTCTATTTCCTTGATCTCTACTAAGAAATGCAGGAAGGACATCTCTCAGATGGGGAAGTTTGTCTTCTTCATTATTCTCTCTCAGAATAAGCGAAAGATCACAGCCATATCCAGGGTCTCTGTGACTGACCTCTCCACACAACAAAATCAACTAGATAAGGTCATGGAAGAATACTCAGATATCTTCTCCTCACCTGCTGGGGTACCTCTGCACTTCCAGGTCAAGGATCCCATTGATCTGACCCTCGACGCATTGCTTCCCAATGGGTCATTCTATTGTCGCTCACTGTTAGAGAATGAGGAGATCAAGCGACAGATCCAAGAACTGCTACACAAGGGGCACATCTGTCCCATCTCATCACCTTTCAGGATCCCAATCATGTCGGTACAGAAGAAATATGGAACTTGGTGACTCTGCATTTATTACCGGGCTCTAAATAAAATCACAGTCAGTAAATAGTACCTGATTCCCCAAATCGACGACCTCCTTGATCAACTCACAGGGGCCAAATACTTTAGTAATATTGATCTGAAGTTTGGCTACCACCAGGTCCCGATAGAACATACAGATGTATGGAAAACTGCCTTCAAGTCAAAGGAAGGTCTTTTTGAATGGTTGGTCATGCCCTTTGGTTTGAAAAATTCTCCTGCCACTCTCATGAGGATGATGGACGATATCCTACGACCATTCACCAATAATTTTGTAGTGGTGTATCTGGATGACATTCTCATTTACAACAAGACTTGGGTTGAACACTTGCAACATATTCAGTAGGTTCTGCACACCCTGCGGTAGCACAAGATATATTCCAACTTGGAAAAATGATCCTTCGGCATGGACAGGGTCCATTACCTGGGCTACATAATTGATCAACATGGAATACATGTGGATCCATCCAATATCCAAGTTATTTGTTGCTGGCCAGCCCCAACCATACTCACTAAGATTTAGAGCTTCTTGGGCCTTGCCAATTTCTACCACAGGTTCATGTTTGTATTCTCCCATATTGCATGGACCCTTAGCCAAATAACCAAGGGTGGTGGTAAGGAGAAATTTGCTTGGGTTCGGTCCCAACAAAAATAATTTGAGGATTTGAATCAACGCTTGTTCTCAGCCCCAGTACTTTCACTACCAGACCTGTGACATCCCTTTGAGATCGAGACAGATTCTTCAAACTATGCGGTGGGCACCATTCTCACTCAGCACGACCACCCCATGGCCTATCATAGTGAGACACTATTAGATTTTGTCTATACATACCCTACTTACGACAAAGAAATGTACTCCATTGTGAAAGCCTGTCGCTAGAGGAGACATTACATTCTTGGGAAGGAGATAGTCATTCACACTGATCATAAGCCACTGTAGTTCATGAAGACACAAGGAATGTTGTAGAATGATCTCCATCAAAAGTGGTCCACATACTTGCAGCAATTCCACATCAACATCAAGTATAAAACAGTAATCACCAATCGTGTTGTTGATTGCCTCAACAAATCGTCAGTCATGACACTCACCATGGTGTTAGACTCCTGCGACCATGAGACCTCTAGATGGACCCAACTCTATGAGACATACTCGGACTTCGCCACCACCTACCAAATGTTGGGTGCAAAGGCAGTTGTCGATAATTTCCATCTTCAGGATGGGTTATTGTGTCATTTGGGCCATATCTATGTTCCATCAAGTGAGCGAGAGAAGTTGATATGGGAAGTCCACTACATTTAGGTGGAAGGACACTTCAGTGTCGAAAAGACAGTGGAGATGCTATAGAAACATTTCTATTGGTTGAAACTTCGATAGGAGGTCAACAAGTATATCAGGTCCTGCACTACCTGTGCTATTGCCAAACCGACCACTAAGAAACAGGTCTTGTACACCCCTCTTCCTACTCTTGGCATGCCATGGGAATCCATCTCAATGGAATACATTTCGGGCCTCTCATCCACCAAGCGGGGAAATGACTGTGTTTTTTTGGTTTTTGATCGCTTTTCTAAGATGGTGATTTGGGTTTCCTACAAGAAGAACATCACAGTAGAGGCCAATGCCAAGCTCTTCTTTGAACGAGTCTGGGTACATTTTGGAATCTCACAAACCATTGTCTCATATCAGTACAATATATTTCTCAGCACATTCTGGTCGAGCCTCTGGTCACTGTTGGACACCAAGCTCACCAAATCCATGACCTTCCACCCCTAGACATATGGCCAAACTGAGGTCATAAATTGAATGATTGTGCATATCCTTCACATGTATAATTCAAAGCACCCTCGCACATGGGATGAGAGCCTTCCTTATGTCCAACATAGATACAACTGAGCCTTGCATAGCTCAACCGACCACAACCCTTTTCAGGTGGGGTTGGGATTCCAACCATTGGGTCCAATAGATGTTGCATTTCTCCTTGCAGCCACCTCGACCAACTCATCTCTTGCTCCAAATGAAGCTGACAAAGCCACCCGACTCATTTAGCGGATCCAACACATCCACCAGCAGGTTCAATATATCCTATAGAAGTCCAATGACAAGTATAAACAACACCATGATCAACATCGGGTGCCACATAAGTTTCAAGTGGGCGAAAAAGTTTGGTTGCACTTGCAGAAAGAACGCCTTACAAGACCCCATCAGAAGATTTTCCCACTCTGTTATGGTTCATACACCATCACCAAGGTCATTGGGGATAATGATTTTGAGATCAACATTCCTCCTTTCCTTTGCCTACACCTAGTGTTCAACATGGATCTCCTTCGCCCTTATTTCACACCATTACTTGAAACCTCAGATGTAGTAGAACAACTAACACCAAAAGAGCTCAACCTCGACCACATATAATAGGAATCCATCGATCATATTTTGGACACACAGATCAAGGGCACTCGACAACAAAGGATCTAGATTTATCGAGTCGTCAAAGCAGGGCAACTCTTGCACCAAGGTAAGTGGCTCACCTGGGGCCAAATTCAGTGGAAATTTCCTCATCTGATGGGGGAAGTCAACGCAAAGGATACCATTTCTTCCTAGGGAGGGAGGATTTATCTAGGTGGATATCGGTGGCCACCTACCTTTTCCAACTAGCTCAAAACAATTTTCTGGCAATTTTGGCAATTTACTATTTTTAGTAGTTTTAACTTTCGTGGCCATTTTGAGGGCCTAAATGGAGGTTTTTCGGGATTGATCTTATTAATGATGTTCAAAGGCATGATTGAGTCTGCAAAATGAATATCCTCAACTATAAACTCCCAACGGGCTATCATATGCCTAAAACAGAGATCATATGCAAAAATTACGACCCCGGGAAGAGTATATATTAACTTACCGAGACAGGGCCCACATGACTTTTGGTGTTTCATCTCCTAGGGTTAGGTTTTTGGATGTCTAGGGTTTTTGGCATTCCTGTTTATTCTAAAAAGTCCTTTAGAGCCTCATTGTAATCATCTTCTTGCGAATGAGCGCAGCCGTCACATCTCTTCTCAGAGATAAGCCGCCACCATTCCAGCAAGCTTGTTTCCACTGCATTTTACAGTTTCATCTTATTTCCTTATTGAATATAAAACCAATTTTACTCTATCATTGTTATTTTGTGTTAAGTGCCTATTAATAATCTATAGTCATTTTGTTCTACTCATAAAATTTGGATCACGTTACCTTATTGTCTATTTAGTCTGTCGATTGTTGCACCAAGAACACTTTCGTAAATTGTACCTGAGCCAACAAAAGAACTCATTGCTACCGCACTGTGTTTATTGAGCCTTTGACACCTATTCTATTACATTGAGAATTCATTCATCGACCTAAGTTATTCGATCATGAGCGTGCATGTCAGACGAACTCAACGCCATAGAGAAGTTGATTGAAGAAGTTCTAATCGATCTGATGGATGAAAAAGTAATGTCCGTAGGAATTCAAGCTTCATCGACGCGAGGAGTCCAAGCCTCCCCGTCGACTGCTCGTGAATCTGGACCATCTCGAGTTGTAGATGAGAAAAGAACCAAGCATAAAGATGACTTGGTGAACACGAAGTTAATCTCGACTATCCTTCCCGACTACATCTCACCTCTAGCCGACGCAATGAGTTGTGATAGTGTCCCAAGGGACTTCAATTACACTCTGGTTACTGTGTACCTCCCGAAGGGGATACATGCAGTTCGACTATAGCTGGATAATATCATAGCATTAAAATTCAGTGAATTCAACCTAGGGGATCGCAAGAACTACAACATGCTCACTCCTCACAGGTATTTGACTAAGATGAAGGGGAAGAAGTTGAGGATAATTCCCCAACCATGGACTATGAACCTCGCGCAGTCCATTGTCCTGAACGTAATGAATATACCGCATTTTGGAAGGCACTGAGAGGTTAATGTATGCGTTAATTTCTTGTTTTCATTCTTCCATGGCACCATATTGAAGATGCAGGGACCCGAACCACAAGACTTCTACCCAGGGAAGGCTGCAGACCATGCCTTGGTGCAGAGGATTAAAGATACCTATGACAATGGTGAGGCTACAAGGTAGCTTCCATATAGAATATCACAATGCACCTGGCCTACTAGTTGATCACAGGAAATCTACTGAGAAAGAACAGACCCATGCAGGTCCTAGGGTTCATTGTTGACCTTGCTGGAAAATGCATGGAAGGACTAGAGATGAATTGGGAAAAGTACTTAGTCAACCAGTTAGAATTGGATTGACACAAAGCTCAGGATCAGGGCTATGAGTTCCATTTTATATGGATTTTGATCCTCATCGTGTTTACTACTTGGGAGATGCTAGAAGGTGCGACCTTCCCTGACATTGAACCATTCGATCCGCTCATTGCGAAGTTCACCATGCTCTGGTATTCGAGAAATATGGGGAAACAATGGCAGTCGAATGTGGTATTCCATACCTACTATCTCCAATTAAAGAGGGATATTGGGGTTGTCCCCCGTATGACGTCAAACACCCTGCACTGGTTTTGGTCCCTTATGAAGTTCTGCGTAGATCGACACTTTATTTATATCACTGTGTGTGCAGATGAGAGTAAAGAAGATCTTCAATCATACTATAATCTCATAGAGAGATACCTAGAAGAAATAAATAAGGATTGGCCTGTATAGATCCTTATCCTTGCTGACCCCATAGAGCTATCTGAACCCAAACTAATCGGCAGCCTGAAGGTCACTCGCGAAGAGCATGACACACTTGGAACTAGCAGAAGGAAAAAGATTGAAGAGGTCCAACAGTTGAGCAATGCATCAGAAGAAACCACTTCAGAATCCCCGGGAAGAGGAGGTGATTACGAAGTAGATAAATAAGAGACCAATGGAAAAGAATATTAGCAGAAGCAAGGCGAAGTAACATCGCCTAGGGATCATGATGATGAGGTTGATCCCTCAAAGAAAAGGAATGTTTCCCCCAAGAAACCTACTTCAAGGAAGAATTCCGAAGATAATAATACTAAGCTGCATACTTGATCCAGGTGGATATCGATGGCCACCCACCTTTTCCAGCTGGCTCAAAACAGTTTTCTGGCAATTTTGGTAATATACTATTTTTAGTAGTTTTTAACTTATGGGGCCATTTTGAAGCCCTAAACGATGTTTTTTTTTGGGGGGGGAAAATAGGTTTTCAATTCGTAATTTCCTTTGATGTTATGCCTAAAATGAATCTCCTCGATGATACCTTTCCAACGGGATATCATATGCCTAAAATGGAGATAGTATGTAAAAGTTACGACCCTGGGAAGTTGATGTACTAACTTACCCAAATAGGGCCCACATGACTTTTGGCGCTTCATCTCCTAGGGTTAGGTTTTTGGATTCCTAGGGATTTTGGCATTCCTTCTTATTGTAAAAATGCCTTTAGAGCCTCATTGTAATCATCTTCTGGTGAATGCGAGTAGCCATCACATCTCTTCTCAGAGATAAGCTACCACCATTCTAGCGAGTCTTTGACTCTATATCTTTTACAGTCTTTGTACATTTATTTCATTAAAAGAAATCCTGTATTACTGTATATATTTGTTTATGGTTGCATCCCTGATACATTTATTTTATATTATTGAATATCTATGATAACTCTGTGCATTTCTTTATTATATCTCCGCTCTCATTTCGTGCCGAAAATAATCTGGATCAGTGGTATTAGAGCAGGTTGCTCTTGATCATTTTTTCAGTGCATGTTCCCAACGAGGTTTCAAGCATATCACAATGGGTCTCGATATTTTCTCTCTTGAATACAATCTCTCTTGCATGCCCAAGAAACCCTCCATGCTTGAAGAAAAGAAAAACGATGGAGCAGATGATCCTATCAATTTGTTGCTTGAGCAAGTTCTCATGTGATAGAGGGATGAAATGATGGAGAATTTTTCCCACATCCTTCAACGCCTCCTGATAGCATTAAGCGCATCTTCATCAAGTGACCATTTTGGAGGCACCTTTCCTTTTAAGGTATAGGTCAATTTTGATATTCCTATATTTGAAGGTCAGATAGATGCAGACGCCCTAGATAAATGGTTAAATCTGTTAGAAAGTTATTTCTCTATTCACAATTTTTTTGACAGAGAAAAGATCATCTTCATGCTCCTTAAGGATCGCCCCCATGTCAAACATTGGTGGGAAACTTACTGGGACCAGAGTCTGAAATATATGGGGCCAATCCCACTTGGTATTTTTTGTGGATGTGATAAAGGAATAGTATTACCTCGTTGGAAACTATGAGGACCAATACATGAGATGGACCACACTGTGACAAGAGAGGGGCCAAGAAATTCCAGAGTTCACCAATACGTTCAATACCTTGCACACCAAGTTGGGTTTCAAAGACTCTGAATGACATTTGTTTCTGAAATATCGTGGGGATCTACACAGATACATCCAAACTGAAATTGATTTTTTATACATCTCATCACTCAATGTTTCATATTGATATGCTATTAAAATCGAGCAGAAATTTAAGCACCAGAACAAACAGGATTTCAGGTTTGCAAATCTGCAACAACCAAAGTATGACAAAGACGGCCCTAACAAATAGTCTCTCGAAAACCAATCCAAGCCATAGGAAAAGAAGGGTCATGGGAAGACATAGAAGGACACCGAAAAATGGTGTGACTTCCACAAAATCCCCTGGCACAACACTGAGGAATGTCGCTCAAAAAATCATTGGTGGCCGATATCAAAGGCAAGGAGATGAACCCCGATTCAGAATCTGATTCTAAAAATACTGGGAAAAGACAGATCATCGACGCAGACCCCACTGTTATTTTTGTGACCGCAACAATTCAACCAGAAGAACCAACAGATCCTGAAGAGGGGGAGCATCTTTTTCATTCACAAATGTGGGTGAAGGGGACCCCACTACATTTTATTGTTGATAGAGGAAGCCAAAAGAACCTCATCTCAGCAGAGGTCATAAAAAATTTGGGATTTTCAACAACACCACACCCGTAGCCATACAACATCGAGTGTCTTCACCAAGGACGAGATCTCCATGTCAACCAGTAGTCTCAGTTTTCATACGACATCCATCCCTGCAAGGATGAGTTATTATGTGATGTTTCCCCACTAGATGTATGTGATGTTCTCTTGGGCCAACCATATATGTGGAGACGCCATGTTGTTTATGAGTCTTGACCCTGCAGTGTCATTATTTCTCTAGGGGGTCATCTCTACAAAATAACAGAGGTAGTTCCAACTATTGTTGCACCTAAAAAGTGTTGGAAGGTAGTATCTCATACTACAAAATTTAGCTTCTTCACAATCTATTCAAAAGGGGAACATAAGGACATTGCAACCACTACAACCTCGCCCCAAGAACCTTCTATCCAACAGAAGCAGGTCGAAAAGGTTGTAGTAAAGCACAAATATTCCTTCCGCACACCATCCTCTCATGTAGCTTGACTTGTTGAACAACCTCAACCTCAATAGGTCTATGACAAACTTCCACAAACTCAGCAACGGGACGTCTCCAATAAGGAAAGCAACTCACCAAGATTAAGATTTAGCAAACATTTTTTCCTCTCCCCCGGGAACTCAACGCAATGGACACCATTTCTTCCTAACGAGGTAGGATTCATCCAGGTGGATATTAGTGGCCACCCACCTTTTCCAACTGGCTCAAAATATTTTTCTGGCAATTTTGGTAAATTACTATTTTTAGCAATTTTTAACTTTCGGAGCCATTTTGAGGCCCTAAACGATGTTTTTTGGAAAAAAAGGTTTTCAATATGTAAGTTCCTTTGATGTTTCACCTAAAATGAATCTCCTCAAAGATACCTTTCGAACGGGCTATCATACACCTAAAACAGAGATCGTATGCAAAAGTTACGACCCCAAGAAGTTGATGTACTAACTTACCCAAACGGGGCCCACATGACTTTTAGCGCTTTATCTCCTAAGGTTAGGTTTTTGGATGCCTAGGGATTTTGTAATTCCTTATTATTGTAAAAACGCCTTTAGAGCCTCATTGTAATCATCTTCTTGTGAATGCGAGTAGTCGTCACATCTCTTCTCAGAGATAAGATGCCACCATTCTAGCGAGTCTTTCACTCTGTATTTTGTACAGTCTCTGTACATTTATTTCATTAATAGAAATCATGTATTACTGTATATCTGTATTTATGGTCTCATATCGTATACATTTATGTTATATTATTGAATATATGTGATATCTCTTTGCATTTATTTATTATATCTCCACTCTCATTTCGTGTCGAAAATCATCTGGATCAAGACTGTACTCACGCTCGATGACTTCGAATTCATCATTGCAGTCGTATCTGATGCCTCACAGGACCTCTTGCAGAACACTAAATCCAAACAAGCAACCATGTATGATAGAATTGTGAAAAAACTCAGAGGTGTACAACAGGCCCTTCACTCCAGCTGCGCAGTGTCCACTGCTCCCCCGCCATCAGAAGAACTAGAGTTGGGAGATGAGCCTACCCAACTCCGCAGAATAGCTGATATGATCGACGCTCACCTTCGGTGTGCACAATAATAAAAATAACAGGCCACAATGGCCCTGAAGAAAGAACAGGAGGAAGTAGTAGAGAAATGTTGAGTTGCGCAACAAGAGAAGGATGGCCTCCAAACAAATTTCAAAGAGGAGAAAGAACAGATCTAGGAAGATAAATAAAAGCTACTCGTAGAGTAGATTGGAGTAAAAGAACAATTAACCAAAGCACTTTGCTCCATGATAGGGTTAGAGAAAAAAGTGGAAGAACCAGTGGAGCATAAAGTAGCGTATCTTGCTGAAGCCATCTAGTATCTTCAACTGAGAATAGTATACCTAGAGCTACAAACAGTGACAAGCACTTCGCAGGATGTGTGAGACCAAAGAGAATCCACTGCCCAGAGTGCAGTTGGGAGAATCAAAGCATTAGCTTTAAAATGTAAACAACTAAGTGATCACAGCGCATAGACTTATGAGCGACTTACTGAGGACCCTGAACTAAAGACACTAGAGTCATGGCTCCAGGAAGAAAAGTAACAAGAAACAATAGTACAGGCGTAGCTGAAGCTCTTATCGGTAGTTGAAATAATGAAACGATCCTAGGAACAACGCATTGCTCAATAACAAATCCACACCATACAGAGAAATGTCATGGAAGTGACTCAGAGGCTCCAACTAGTCTAGGATGAATCTTGCCAACTATTTGAGGAGATTGAAGGCCAAGGAGCAGAGATGGAACAAGTAGTCACTATAGGCGAACAATGATTAGAGGGACCTTTCAAAAAAGAAGTTATCCAAGAGTTCACTGAGCAGGAGGCCTTGTCACAGCAAAAGGTCAAAGCAGCTCAAGGCTTTTGAGGCAGAGCTACCCAGACCAGAGTGACTCGGGACAATTCAAAGGTGAGTGTTGGGGGCCTGTTGGCCCTTAACCAAGTTTTGAGGATCCTTGGTCAGGTTTGACCTATTTTGGGACTTCGACGGGCTATCGAAGGTGGAGCACAAGTCGAAGCAGAGATCACAGGATCTCTGCCTCTTTTTAGGGTACTTTTGGGTTTTTGGCTTATGTAACTGGTATGGGGATGTCGGCCCATGGGTTTACCCATGTTTTTTCCCTTTTGTAATGTATAAATAGATATCTAGGCGATGTAAGAAAGAGACCAGGGCCTAGAAGATCCAAGTTGTAAGTTGCGCTAAGTGTAACTAATAGTTGTAAATGAATTGTGCATATTGTGTGAGGTTTGCAAAGTTAACTGCAAGTGACTGTAAGACACTGTGTAAAGGCTTTGTGTTGTACCCTAGCTCAGGGAAGGAGTATCTGGCGAGGTGAACGCAGATCTCTTGTCTTCTGTGGAGTAGGATTTTGATGTTATGTGCCTGTAAGAAGCTTGACCGAAGATAATAAAGAAGAGAAGAGTTGGTGGACGTAGCCCTAGGCTGGGGGTGAACAACGTATGTCTTGTGTTGTGGTTTCTTTATGCGTTATGGTTGTTATAGTGTTTATATGATTCATGCTTAGTGTAATGATGAATTCTTAGATGAATATGATAGGTAAGTCCCTAATGATGTGAATAATATGCTAGATATGATCTGTGTTGATATGCTGAGTGCTTCAATATATTAGATCTCGATGAATACTGTGATGCTCTGTTATTAGGGTTTATCTGCACTATAAAAAAAGGCTAAATACTAATGAATTATAACTGCTAAGTTCTATGTTAAGGTGTTACAATCACAGATCTGTGTCCCAGCTAAGGTTGTAGACACTGGAGTCCTGCAACCACCCCTGGCTCTACCTCGGGTGAGACTTCATCTGCTTTGCAGGTGTTGACAAAAGGGTCGATAGTTAGGGTTTTTTTGGTGCGTTATTGAAGCGTTGAACCCTAGGTCTTCCCCTGTGCCAACAGAGGCTCCATAATCTAACATGAAATTGTGAATTAAGTGGTCATGAACAGTTAATGTAATATAAAACAGATCAATAGAATCCTTAGTATTTTCGATGTGTGGACCAAAAATAATCGTAGATCTTTCATCTTGTATATTGATCACATCGGCGTGACATTCATCATCAGGAAATTTATCATTTTAGCAATCTGTTTTTTATAAATTTGATTCTTGGCAAGCTTAACCAGGGGCATGGGGATTTTAATTTTATTTATTTCATTTTTTAAACTAAAACCCCCAGTTGTTTTTTTTATTTCTCTAGTTGGAGCTTGTGCTTCAATATTCTCTATTTTCTTAGTTTGGGATTCTCTTGTTTCAACTGTTTTGGTTTGGGAAGCTTATGTTTTGACCAATGATTTAGTAACAACTGCCTCATTCACTTTATTTCTTGATAAAATATTTTTTGGTGGAACACTTATAGGATTTGTTTATCTGGGCCTTAAATTGTATGTATTTTGAAGTTTGATCATTATGGAGACGACGATTCCTTGATATGCAGACTCTCCCAGATTATTTATACTTTCCTCATTATTAAACAGGGTTTCTAGGTCTAGAGATCTTTCATAATCATGTCTAGTTAAATGAGGCTCTTGGTCTTCATCACTAAGGTTGTTTATATCCTCTTCCAACTGCTCATAATTTTGAATATCATCTCTTTCCATAAAATTTTCTATTTTAAACAAAGATTGGATTTTTTTATATTCATTTTTTACTTGTCTTTGTTGCGTTTGAGGGTTCGGGTTTATTCTGAACTGATTTCTAGTGAATGGATTAGGTTTGGATTGGTCTAGTTCCATTCTAGATATTTTGTTCAAAAAATATTTGATTGTCGTATCCATCTCATCCATTTTTTCTTCTGCAGACTTCCCAGATCCGGAGGGTCTTGCTTGTTCACTGAAATGTTTAGGTTCTTTAGTTCCTATCTCAACCTTGCCTTTTAATTTACCAGATGCCATCATATTTGATTCAATTTCTATGGCATCGTCTTGCATTCCTTCCAGAGTGGCAGATCTTCTTTCTCTTAAGAGTAAGGAAAAGTCGGGTTCAAAATCTCCTGCAAAAGTTACCTTTGTCACAGGTTGCGAGGTTTTAAATTTGGCTGGGATCTTATGGTATAGTTTGTTGAACCTCTGAGTAAATTCAAGAACCGACTCATAATTCCTTTTTCTTAGAGTCCTAAATTCAACCAAATAATACATATGGTCTTTCTTTTCTCCCCACTATCTTAAAAATGCATTTTCTAGCTCGTCATATGACCGTAGGGATCCTACCAGGAGTCCTCGGAACCAGGTTCTTACTTGTCCTTAAAAAATTTTCACTAAAAGCCTTGAGTAAAAATATTCATCTTCAATGCCAAGGATATCAACAAACTGATCAAAAAATGCTATGTGCTATGTGGCAATTAAATCTCCTTCTCCCGTAAATTTAGGTAATTTATTCATATAATTTTTAGGAAAATCATGAAGGATGGCAGGAAGGACCAAGGGAGCATATCAGGCAACTACCTTGGAAACAATTCTAGGGGTTGGAAGTTGTCCTTGACCTTGTCCACCTGCTCCTCCGCATCTGGCACCACCTCCTCCAGCAACAACCATTGGAATTCTAGGGGATGGACTTTGGGAAAAAAGAGGATTTTCAAAAACTTCAAGGGACCGAAGTGATGACCTTTCAACTTCTTCGAGATGTGGTGAAGGAAATTCTTGAAAAAGGTCATTATGAGATGAAAATTCTAGAAGAGGAGGAAAAGGGAAACATGGACTAGTTTCCTCAGACTTACAAGATGTATAAATAGGTGAACTGATAGGGGATGAATCAGGGTATAAAATATGCTCTTCAGGGTTTCAGAGAATTGAAACCTTTACTTCGGGTAAGGATGGGGTAGACAGAATAATAACGACATCGGGTAGGGAGAGGGATCTTTCGTTCTGACCTTTAAGAGTATCATTCGAGTCAATCTCATTCTTTATTTTGGGCACAATTTCCTCCAGGTTCTCAAACCTCACTGCAAGTTTACTAGTTGATGCCTCCGCAGAGGGTGCTTGTTTAACATTTTCTTCTGGGGTTAGTTCCTCAACCAGAATGTTAGTATTGACTTGTGAAACTTTGGGTTGGTATATTTTACCTGTCGATGTGGTAGTCGATTTGAGGTATCCCTTTGGCTTCAAAAACCTTTAGGGATATGATACAGGTGCGGTCTTCTTATCGTCTAGATTCTTTCTGGTATTATCTCTACCGAATGCCAGTTTTTTTGTGGTGGAGTCGCCAAGTAAAAGATAAAAATAAACCTTACTTGTGTATTCAATCTTTTTTCACTATCAAAGATAGAATCTTACCTTGTTGTTTTTCCAGGGAAAAATAACTTCAGTTCTCCATCCTCGACAATGGCGCCAAAAATATGTTGTTCCTGAGATTAATCTTAAGGCTCAAAGAGTAATGTTAGGCATCAAGAAAGTTTAAAGAGAGTGTTTTTTTAAAGTTTTTTTATACCTTATTTGTATGAGAAAAATTGCTTAAATGAAGTTAACAGTATGGCAGCACAGAGGTTGTATTTCATGTCTAAGTTAAAATACTAATATCGAATGATGTGACAGAAAACTACAAAATTATAAAACAAAGAAAAACATCAATTGTTGAAGAGTCTCACCTTGTTTCAATGGAATAAAATAGATAGTGTAACCTTGAATAAAGTATAAGATACAATAATCCACACAAATTGCGGGTCTTGATTTACTCACAGTAAATGCAGAGGAAAAATTGCTTACTTAACAAATTACTGATGAAATATGATTACAGTAGTTGTCGTACTAAATTGAAATCAAACCTTTATCAAGGAGTTGCATAAAGAAATGTTGAGATATGGAAAAATAGAAGAAACACATAACACAAACTAAACAAAATTTAGAATATTTTTCTGCACTTGTATTAAAACTCAATAAGGAGATTTTTTTATCTTACATTCGGCAAGAAGTACCCTTTTTTCTATCTTCAATCTATGTATTTGTAAAAAACTGTCACAAATCAAAATGGTTGGAATTCTCATAATTTAAAATAGAAAATAATTGAAATAAGAAATCAGATTGTAGAGAATGATGACCTTCATTGGCAATCTATGTCTCTTCATTTGCTGACTGAAACACTTCCTTTCCTTATTCTTTTGGCCTAGATACAACTGTCATCTGATCTTCTTAATGGTTCGACATATATTTCTGGCATTCTTTGTTTTCTTCCATCTGTCCCTCAAATATGTTAATAGCATGCACACGTTCTTTACGTTTTTCTGGATGTGCTTGTTTTCCCATATTCAATGCATTGGATGCATTTACTCACCAATTTACCACCAACCTTGAAGATTTAGCTTCTTCGTTCACCTAGAAAGTGTATAAATTCCTCTCTACCTGAGGCATATTTTCTTGTATCCTTTTGCTCCTTGAGATATGACCTATAATAGAAATATTGGGTTTACTATCCATTTATTTATTTGAAGGAGATCAATCTGGTTCATTTTCTGAATGGCCGTCGGAGATTCGTCTTTGCTTGTTCTGGAATTATATTGGTTCTTTTCTATATCAATTTTCCCTAGGTCTTCGGAGATAGAATTTCCTTCAAAATCAATCATTCCTTTGTCTAGTAATGATAATGCTTCTAGACAAGCTTCATTTACCTCTCTGGCAAGTCTTTTTCTTTTTGTTAGAATTGTTTCTCGGGCCTTTAAATCCATATCGCCTCTTATTTGTTCAGAAATAGAAAGCCGATGAACATTTGAAATGTCATCCTTTGGTACCAATAATCTGGCCTCTTGAAATTTAACTTAGGCTGAGCGGGCTTCTCTTTATTTGATGTATATGTATTTCGGGGAAACATCTACTGCCTGGTAGCAATTCTGGATGGAATCAAATTTCATAAAAAGATCATGTTGAGCCTTTTCCAAATTTTCATTTATTTTCAGTGCTTGAATCTGGAAGGTCGAGATATCCACTGAGGTACCTATGGTCAACTCCAACCTATCTTGAAATTGTTTTATTAATTCATCATGTTGGGTGATCAATCCTTGATTGAACTATGAATTACTTTGGAGCTCATCAAAGTTGGCCTGGAGTTTTTGAATTTGTTTCTTATCATATGCTCTGATCTACTCAAAGTCTCGACTCATTCTGTTCTAGACAGTCTGCTCAGTTGTGTGTATTTTCTTTTGAAGTTTCTCTACCAACATGGACTTATGTTGCAGTTGTTCGACCAAATTTTCCACCGACCATTTATTAGCAGTGACGAAAGCGCCCAATGAACCTGCAACTTCCTTTGCGAATTATGTAGCATCTCGGTTATGTCCATCGTACACCATTCTTTTCCTTTTGACTATCGCTCCATCTTTTTGATGTGTTTCTCTTTTGACGATTGCCCTTCGTTTCTTGTTGAAGAAGAATTCTGAAGGGGCATCTCTTCGGGAGAAATTGGGGTGATATCACCTATAAAAATGACTTCGGAACTAGGATTTATGAAACTTGACTGCAACAGTGTCAATGATGTAATAGGGGTATATATATCTGTGGATGGTTGTTGCTCAACAGTATTGGCAAACAATGTGGCTGGTGTCGAATGAGATGTATCTTTCCCTTGCTTCAGGAAGGCTTTGAGTTGAGTCGTTGTCTGAGGGCCTAGTGGACTTGACAATGAAGCTTTCAATTCCTAAGTCAAAAATTTGGAACCCTTTGGGGTTTCCTCAGTATCTTGTTTTCCAGAGTTCCCTGATTCAAAACCCGGAGGTACAGATTCTTGTGTAGGCGAAGTGGCTACCGATTCTCCCTGTAGTACTTTTGGAAAGCTATTTCATTTGTGTCTTTGAAAACTGAGGAAATTGGCCTGTTGATATGCAATTTATGTTAAAAATCATTACTATTGATTTGTGATAAATGTCATTAGTATTTGGTGGTTCGTGTTCGAGAGTTTTGGATGAAACAGAATTGAAATTTCTCGAATCACAAATTTGTGAAAGGTTAATTACAAGATAATCTCTTTTAAAATATTAATTAATAATGTTTAACTTCAAGTGCTTCAGATATTTGGACTTCATGATTTTTAAATGTAGCTCGAGAAGAAATTCTCGAAACCCGAAACTGAGAAAAGATTAATTATCCGATAATCGTTTTTAAGTTTTAATTAATCATGTTAAGTTCAAGTGCTTCTGAAATTCAGATTTCGGAGGTTTTAGGATATGATGAAAGGTAAACGACCAAACTCCAAAGTGAGAAGTCATTAATTATATTTTGACCAAGATTGACTTAATTAATTAAAATTTAATACCTCACATTTTAGTGCTTATTTTCCAATTAGCTCTTTATATTTCCAAAGAGTCATCTCCTGTAGTGACATGTCGAAGATGATATCATTCTAGATGATGTGTCTAGAACAGGAGGTGCCACGTATTACTTAGAATCGTATTAATATTCAAACGAAAATGTCAGAAAAGGGTGCCACATGTCAACCCAGGAAAGACTCAAAAGGTACATGTGTACTAAGACTCGTGTCCCTTAAAGGTTTATGAAAAGTAATGAATGGACACTTTTGGGTTTCGGGTCCTTTATCGTTAAGACTTCTCAAAATGCCCAAAGCACGAAGCTCTGGAGTGACCTTTAGTGATCTGACTCTTTAACAATCAGGCAGCTCCAAAACTCTGTGAAAAATAAGATCTTTCGATCGAACAGGGAGGCTTCATCGATGTTGGATTGCATGTGTGCCTTATTACCAATTAACTAGAAATAACTTTGATTTAAATTTCGGAAGTTAATTTTCAAGTTACCACCTTGGGAAGGATTATACTTTCATGAAGTGGAGAATGTAAAGCTCAAAGTTTAGGATTATATATGTTCCAACAGTACCAATATTTTTCAACACCTTATAAGGGCCATAGTTCTTCAGTGATAATTTATTTTCCTTCTTATCTTTCTTGAGGGACATCTTTTTGTATGGTTGTAGTCTTAAAAATACTCAATTCCCTGCTTGAAAACATCTTTCACTACGATGTCAATATGCTTGTTGTTTCATGCGATTTTGTGCCATGGTCAAGTTGTCCTTTAAGAGTTGGATAACTTCTTGTTGATTCTCGATGTGATATTCCACTACTTGAACCTTATAGAGAAGAAGTGATGGAAGGTGGGTGGTATCCATATAGTGCCATAAATGGTGTCATTTTTGTTGCAGTATGAAAGGAAGTGTTATGCCACCATTATTCCAAGGGTAACTGTTTGAACCATTGCGTTTGTTTATCAGAGACAAAGCAACAAAGGTACCCTTCCAAAAATGTGTTCACTATCTTGGTTTGTCCATCATATTGAGGATGATAAGATGAGCTATGAGCCAATTGAATACCCAAACAAGAAAATAATTATGTCCAAAAATGTCCAGTGAATATGGGATCTTTGTCAC
>SNQJ01S0009609.1:47152-58262 GCA_010110895.2 Picea sitchensis | reverse complement strand
TTGTTCACTATCTCGGTTTGTCCATAAGATTGAGGATGATAGGATGAGCTATGAGCCAATTGAGTACCCAAACAAGAAAATAATTATGTCCAAAAATGTCCATTGAAGATGGGATCTTTGTCACTTAAAATAATCTTTGGGCTGCCATGTAGCTTTTGAACTGTTTCCATGAATGTGGTGGAAACTGTACTGGATTTGAAGGGATGAGAGAGTTCACAAAAGTGTGCATACTTGGTCAGTCTATTAACAATCACAATGATGACACTCTTTCCTTCAGACTTTGGTAACCTTGTGATGAAATCCATGGAAACCTTCTCCCACCACTGACTTGGGATGGCTAATGGTTGTGAAATACCCAGGCTCTTATTTGTTTCCACCTTATTTTGTTGGAAAACCAAACATTCTGCCACAAACCTTTGAACATCAGTTTTAAGGCCATCCAAAAAAAATTCCTTCTTGACCCTATGGTAGGTTTTCAAAAATCTCGAGTGTGATCCTACTGGAGAGGTTTGAAATTCCAATAGTACCTTTTGTTTGAGTTGGGAGTTCTTACATAAATATAAGCGATCTTTGTACCATAGTGAATCATTTTTCCATGTAAATGTATCTAATGCACTGGAATCCTACTGCAACCTTTGAATGAGAGTCCACACGTTTTTTTCATTCTTCCATTCATCCATTTCTTCTATTATCCAATTAGGTTGGATGATCGAGATAGCACAAGTAAATGCCTCAATTTCTTCATCCTTTCTTGAGAGTGCATCTTCCACAACATTTTGCTCCCATTTTTTATAGACGATTTCAAAATCATAACCCAATATCTTGGTCAGCCATTTTTGTTGTTCTTCTGAAGATAGTCTTTGTTCCAAGAAGTATTTAAGACTATCATGATATGGTTTGACCTTGAAGTGCCTACATATTAGGTAAGGGAGCCATTTTTTCAATGCATGTAGTATTGCCATCATTTACTTCTCATAAATGGGTTTGTGTAAGTCCTTTCTTGTGAGTGGCCGACTTTCAAAAGACAGGGGCCTTCCTTATTGCATTAGGATAGCACCAATTCCATTTCTCGAGGCATCACATTCCACAATAAAGGTTTTTGTAAAGTCTGGAGTGGTCAAGACAGGAGATTTTCACATCACCTCTTTAAGTTGTTCAAAATATTTAGTTGCCTATGGAGTCCATGAAAATGCATCCTTCTTATTTAGTGTCGTTAAAGGTGTTTTTATTCTTCCATAGTGCCAAAAAAACTTGCGGTAGTAGCCTTTCAAACCCAAAAATCCTCTAAGATTCTTCAATGTTTTGGGAATTGGCTAGTCCATCATGGCCTTAATCTTGTTAGGGTCTACCTTGACACCTTCATGAGATACAATATGACCCAAATACTCTACCTCCTTCACCCCAACTAAACATTTGGATGGTTTGGCATATAGTTGTTGCTCTTTTAGTAGTTGTAGAACCTTGTCAACATGTCGCACATGATCCTCCCAAGACTTGCTATAGATTAGTATATCATCAAAAAATACTAACACACATTTTCGAAAGGAGGGCTTGAAAATGGAATTCATCAACCCTTGTAATGTGGAAGGTTCATTTGTAAGGCCAAAAGGCATGACCAAAAATTCATAATGGCCGTCATGAGTTTGGAATGTTGTTTTTGGGATATCTTCTTCCTTCATTCTAATCTGATGATATCCTGAATGAAGATCAAACTTTGTGAAATAAATTTCTCCATGTAGTTCATCTAACAATTCATAAATGATGGCAATGGGAAACTTATCTTTAATAGTGATATTTTTGAGTTCTCTATAATCTGGACACATGTGCCATGAGCCATCTTTATTGCATACCATTACCATTGGTGCAGAGTAAGAACTTTGGCTAGGTCTAATAATGTCAGCCTTTAACATTTCTTCAACCATGCGCTCAATTTCACTCTTCTAAGCATAAGGGTATCTGTATGGCCTGATTTTAGGAGGAATACTCCCAGGAATTAGGTGAATATCATGATCATGATTTCGAGTGGGTGGAAGACCTTTGGGAATATCTTCAAATACTTTGGAATGCTTATCAATGATCCCTTGGATATCTAGGGGAATAGATGGCTTAGATGTTTGAACATATAGTGAGCATAGTTGTGCAATTACACTTTGATGCCCCCTTTTCAATATTTTTTTCATGCCATTGGAGCTTATCACCTTACTGGGTTTCCCTATGATACCTCTTAACTCAATTGTTTTTCCTTCCAATGAAAATTTCATGAAAAGTTCTTGAAAATTAAAAGCCATTGTTCCTAATGATTGTAACCAATTGATTTCTAGTACAACATCAGTACCACCCATGATTATAGAAATCATTGGACTATTCATTACATATTCCCCCATAGTAAGATTGATATTATTTCATTATCCTAAGCAATTGATAGTTCCTCCATCTGCAATTATTACTTAAAACTCTGGTGTTGGATATACAAAGAAATTAATAGCTTTGGCTAATTTATAGTGAATGAAATTATGAGTACTACCAGAATCAATTAGGAATATTACCTTTTTCATTTTGATATATCCTTCGATCTTGAGGGTTTGAGGAGTGCTAATTCTAGCCAATGCATTACATGATATCGTGGGAGTCAAATCTTCAGAAGAAATCGCGTCTACATTTTCATCTTGAGATGGTTCTTGTTTTTTTCTTGTTCTTCTTCCTCTTCACAATCTATGTAGAATAATTTATTCTGACCACACTTATGTCCCTTACTGTACTTCCTGTCACAATTAAAGCATAAACCTTTTTATTTTATTTCCTCCAATTGTTGAAGTGTCAACCTTGTAGGTTGAGGTGTTTTAGAAGAAGGAACATTATTCTCTCGATAGATGTTAGCAATGTTCCTTCTAGTAGCCATAGCCATATTTTTACTTTCAACATTTCTTTCCACTCTAAATGCATTCTCCAATGATTTGGGTTCCCAAAGACAAACCTCATGTTGAATGTTATCCCTTAAAGTTCCTATGAATACATCAATCAAGTGCTCATTTGGAATATCTGTTACCTTATATTCAATATTTGGAAGTTGTCAATGTGCTTTGTAACTGAACCCTTTTGCTTGAGATTTATCAATTGGCTAAAGAAGGTATTTCTCCTTGTATCCTCATAGTGTGCTATCATTTCTTTCGTGAAAATTTTCCAAATGATGAGTGATTTGCGAGAACAAATCCATTGATACCACACAAATTGATTAGGTTCTAAATATAAATAAGCAATATGTACCTTTTGTGTATGTGGCACATTATGTGGATTAAAGAATTGCTCCATCTGAAGTATCCATGTGATTGGGTCCTTGCCATCAAACTTCCTCATATCGATCTTAGGAAAGTGGTTGGTCTTCAACCCAAAGTTAGAGTTTCTCCATTCTTGATTCATATTCTGTGTGNTTCCATGATCTCCCTTTTTAAACCATCCATCTTAGTATCCATTATTGTCTCCAACTTAGCTTCCGTTGAATCCATCATCCCTTGTAGTTCATCTTTTATTATTGTCTTCTTTTTTAAATCATTTATGTCCCTATGCATTTCTTCACCTTCATCAAGAGTCCAAGTATGTCTGCCTGGAGGCTTATTTGGTGTAGAATTTCCATTTTTTGGTGGCATGTTGGCCAAGTATCACTTTAAACCTTGATTTTGAGGTGGTTCTACTAGACAATCTTTCTTTTATTATATATCCAAACTTTCATCCCTTTTGGGTATGGAATTTTCTTTTTTGTAGTTCTATGATATTGCTTCTCTGCAATGCCATATGTCTTGTCAAAATTGGATGTGCCAAGTGGAATTTATGGTAACTTCCCCACAACTTGTTGATTTTTGGCCTTTCCAGGAGATATCATTTGTATAGCATGCCCTGCACAAAATAATTGATATAAAATTATGAAAATTATACCAGAAATACTACAGAATGTCCACTATCCAATGAAACTAGTCTCACTCAATTTGGATACTCTAGGAATAATTTATGATTGTTTTACCCAGAATACCTACTTGAGACAAGTCAATAGGACTAGTCAAATACCCTATCTTACACAGGGTGTATATACAAATTTAAGATGACCCAGAAGATGAAATGTTTATCATAGATAACTTAATAATTTCTGTGAATATTTTCTAGATTTCAGGTTCTGAAACATTACAAAAAAGTTTTTATAGAGAAAAATCCACGATGACTCAATTCAGGATGATTCTAGAACCCTATATTACACAGGTTGTATCTACTAAAGTATAATACCTCAAGAGCTTAAATTTTAACCCAACGTACCTTGATACATATAATAAATATCATCCAAAGTGTTTATTTTGAAACGACGTAGAAAAAAGGTTATAGCGAAAATTCCAAGGTTTCTCAGATGTAGTAGTGAAACCCCAAGACCTTGAGCTCTGATACCATATGTTAAGAACAAAATATCAATATAGCATAGAAAAACCTCAGAATAATTACTCAATGCCTTGAAAAAGAGAGAATTTCAGGTAATAATCCTCTTCGAGGGGGAAACCTCCTTATACCCCACATAAATGTCCAAATACAAGATGATTCCAAACGAAAATGTCTCCTTGGTATATATAGGAGACTAGGAGGTATAATTACAGCTAATGGACTCAAGCCGACATAAATAAAATAACATTACTAATTTAATATGTCCCAACTAAGGGGTAATGAGCCATTGTTTAGGGCTTAACAGTCATCGTTCTGAATTAATCAAATACAAGTTTAACAGGCTAATATTGCAGGGCAGGGTAGTAAAACTATTGGATCTATTCAGATTAAATGAAGTGAATAAGAGGGAAAAGAGGGGGAAGTCCACTAAGCAGACGAGCAGTTAATAATTGCTTCACTCGGTTTCAGATGAAAACATACAGATCATTAAAAAACCAAAGACAGAGTATATAAGATAAATTATGTTCTTTGACTTTCTTTTAATGATTGGAATTGGAAATACATGAAATGATTACAGAGCATAAGAAAACATTTCACAAAGAGAGAAATACATCACCAACAATATGACACAAGAATCCTGTAATGATTCATTGTATAAGTAAAAATATGATCAATCGTTTTTTTGTGGGCTGCCTTACAAGTCCTATTCTACAAAAAGGTCCCAACCCTTCATACTTCAAAATGTGAAGAATTTATAAGTTTATTTACAAAGATACTTTCATAAATGAGCATGATATATCTAATCTAACTGTATATCTAATTACAAAAATATAGGAATCTTTAGGAATTTTTCATATTTTTGGTGTTTGATTTGATTGACTAAAATAAACTTTAGATGCAATCACTATGAAACAAACTGCCAAGTGAATCGAATGATAGAGTTTGTAGATGAATTATGTTTGGATCCTGGAACAACATGCTAATTTGATGGAGGTTGTTGATTATTTTTCTTTGACTTATTCTTAGCTTTCGGTCTTTACTAATGATTGTGGCTACTTTTGTAAAATCATGCATTTGAATTTGGAATTGGTGATTGACTATTGATCTTTAGCTACCAGGTGTCTTCATGCCATATGTTTTTAATCCATGGAATCTGCTTACTATTTCCTCATACTGGTTTCTTTCCATATGTACCTTTGAATATATTTACTGGGAATTATCTTGTAGTCAAAAGTGGATGATGGTGATGGTAATTTGACATCTTATCTTAGTGCAGGGTCATTATGGGATAGTTGACGGTCAAATGGTCATGAGAAAGTGTGATTTGCTATGAATAAGATGACGTTGTGACAAGTGTCCAATAGGGAGATGGGATGAGTAGATGCATGAGTGTAAGTGATAGGGATAGGCAGAGAGGTGGAAGGTATCAGGAATGAGGGGACAGGTGGCATGTGGTGAGAGGGGAAGTATAAGTAGGAGGTGATGTGTAGAGAGAGTAGTCAGAGAGGTGGATGAGGTGACAAGCGGGAGGTGAGATGGTATCAGGAGTGTGGAGGACACGTGTTGAGTAGGGAGAGGAGCGGTATCAGATGGTAGTTTAGGCAGATTTCAAAGGGGGGGGTGTTGTAGGAAAATTCCCCTGTGGACAGGTGAATTTCCTCTTGGATATTAGACCCTTATGACGAAGACAGAAAGATGCTAACATTGAACACTGACATTCCTTTAAATGTATCTAAACTAGTCAAGGGTGTTTTCACTCTGTAAATTCCCAAAGGTTGTCGGGAGGTAGAAGAAATTTATCATAGGTAACTTTATCCAACCACTTCAAAACTGGGATCTAGCCCTACCATTTTCAGAGAGGGATATCTCTGTAATATTTAACTTTGTTTCAAGTTTTAGGTATTAGTCTAGTTGAATAAATAAGACTGTGTTGTTTGTTTTATAAAATGGCTGAAATATTTCTTACGCATCCATTGGGCTATGGGGTCTATTTTATAAAGTTTGAGATCAAAGAACAGATATTATAACGTCTTTTCACAGGGAAGGATAATGCAATTGTTTGATCCTTTCGAGTAAATGATTAATAGCAGAAAAGATAAGATAATTAGTTAAAATAAAGAAGCATTTAAGAATTTCTTTATCATAACATCAGAAGACAAACACTTAGATCTTTAAAATCCAGAAACAGAGTATACAAAGATATATTCTGCAACCTTAAATTATTTTAAATGATCATATATAGAAAACCTAAATGATTACGAAGACAGAAAAATCATTCAATGAAGAGGAGTAAACATCACCAACAATTAACATGCAGTAATCCTGTGAAACGTCATTTTTATTACTGGTAGATCTCTCGAGAAATATTACAGTACTTACAGGCTACTTGGGCCTAAATATAAACCCCCAATACTTCAAAGTTTGAAGTATATATAGAAAAGATTACAATCGATCATGTCATTAATGATCAGGATGTGGAAAAATCTAAAGCTAATTAACTAGATAACATAATACAAAATTGTAGGAATAGCTAATGATCTATTGGATTCTTTGTGTTGATTTTGGGGAAGGTTATTGGTGAGTCATCAACTTGACTTTGACTATTTTTCATGTTGACTTTGATTGTACACCTCATCACTCACTCGATCAGAGTGCACAGATCCTCCCATCTCTTTTGACTGGGAACGGTGAATTTTAGTAACCTTCTGTAGTCTTTGTCCATCTCTGTATATTTGGCGAAAGTTGGCTTGGTGATGAAAATATACTTGATTTCATGTTGGATACTGAGATCCAACTGCAGAGTCTCTAAAAATGCCTTGCCTATTATGCTACCCTGTATTCCTGAAAATTTGGAGCTATCCTTTGCCACCATGGAAATATTTTGCTTGTAATCGAACAAAGTCATCAGCTTGTCATTTAAGACCAGTAAATTGGGAAGGCCTTTCTTCTACAAAGCATCTATCTTGTTGAAGAATCTATGAACTCCAATATCCATGTTCTAGGCTCTTTCCTCCAATTACAACATTAATCCTCTTTTGGTCAAAACTTTCTTAACTTCGAGGATAGTCTCAATCCTATCCTCAATTTCCAGAATTTCGATCTCATCCTTAGTCTTGGAATTTGGGAACCTGATGATTTAATTTGCCTCTATGGGCATTTCTCCCAGCTCTCCCTTTGTCCTGTCAATGGCCTGCTTACTCCTTAACACCAATTCGTGCTGCTCAAACATGATATGCATGAGTGTCCATATTTCTTCCATGGATTTTGAGATATCCATCCAAATGTTCTCTTTGGCTTCTGCTAGTGTTTTTCCCACAACTGTTTGATTTTGCAGATGTTATATTTCCTGCTTAAGTTTTTCTGATGTGTGCCTCTCAGTATTGCAACTTGCCTGGAAGGAAGATTTAAGTTTCTGGATATTCTTTATTTCGAGATGCAATTTTTTAATTTCTTCTCCTTGTAGGGTCATCTCCTCCATTGACTTTGCTAGAGATTTAGAGTTTCCTAGAACCGTCACTAGGGCAACTGATGGAAGTTCTGTTGTGGCAGTTTTTGATGTTGTTATTGTACTAACTCCTGTGAGAGGAACTGCACTTAGTGGAATGAATTCCATGGGCTCTATATGTTCCTTTTCCTTTACCAGCATTTCAACTCTGCTTCCATCTCCTTGATCTGAGCATTATGTTCCATGATTAACTTAAGCATTTCTTCTTTTTGTCCCTCTGTCTCGGCCATCTCTTTGGCTTGTGAGTCTTCAGTAGATGGAAATTTTATTTTTTTCCTCAAGGATGCTATGTCAGCATTCTTTTTATTTAGAAGTTCTTCAACTACCTTCACATTTGAGGGGTCATACCCAAGTTTTAGTACCATCTCTTCCAAGAATTGATCCTGTTGTCTTTTTCAAAAGAAGACACTTTCTCCAGCTTCAATTGAGTTTGAAAATTATTTAGAGAAACCTGCAACTTTGCAGCAGTTGTGGAAGTGTTTTCCAATGTCGAGAAAACCATTTATCCAGTCTGCCTGTGTAAATACATCCGATTAGCTGGATGTACTTCCTTGGTGTCAAATTCAAATGTTGACCTTTTGTAATCAGTGATTTCCTTTGGATGGGGCACTTGTTCCTGCAAAAATGCCATGTGAATTCTCCCTTTTTCTGTATCAAAAGAAGAGATAAACCTATGTTGTGCTATGGATGTTTTCTTCCAGAATTGAGCATAGGTGCTGCTGGTTAGAATCTTGCTCTTTTTCTTAATCAAATCATATTTCTCCAAGATACTCAGTTTTGTAGATCCTTGAGATGGTTGAGAAGTCAAAGTGGTATCTATCTGCTTCTTTGAAGATGAAGTAGACATCATTTGTTGACTACTTGATAACAATGGTGAGTGTTCTCCCTCGACTATTGTGGTGGACTGGGTCTCTTCCTCTCCTAACCTATCAGTTGTATGACTGGTTTTAGGCCCTTTCTTGTAAAACTGGAACTCTTTTACTGACATTTCAATGGTTGAAGATGAGACATCCTTTCTGGTCCTCTTCTCTGCTGGTACCTGTGGAGTAATGGTTTGTGAAACACTGGTTGAAGGAGGTCCGTCTGATTCATAAACTTCTCAATTTCTGGTTTGGGAACATGAGCGTATGGAGAGATTTTATTCCTTAATCTTGTTTCTTCTATAATCCCACAGGGACCATAGTGCCAAGGAAAACTGGTGTTGAACTTCATTTCCTTCAAAATCTTATCGACCATTGCCCCTACATCTCTTCTATTGCAGATGAATGGTTCTATCTGTCCTTTGATTCTCAATTGTTGTTTCTTCTTGAAGGCTACAAAATGAATATCATCTGAGTTAATCATTTGCCTAATATATTCCAAGGAAAATATTTGCACGGGAAAATATCTAGGCAGTTTGTAAGGGGCCAGCTCACATCCATAAATACTAATCTCTGTGTGGTTATGGTACATGTACCAGTCTCCAGTTTTAGATAGGTCTGAGAGATGTAAAATCCATTGGATTTCTTTGTTTATCCTTGGTTCTTGTCTGTCGCTGAGCATGCTAACCACAGGATGGTAGAATTGATCTATGAACTGATTGAAAGTGAATTATGGTAAATTCCTTCTCAACAGTGACATATAGGATGTGATTGACTGTGGTTTTCCATTCTAATCTAGATTTTGCATGGAGAACAGGAACTTGTCTATTTGGAAAAATACGAACAAATATTCCAGTATTGAAGAATACCGGAACATGCCTTCTGTGGGGAATTTGAATAGTTGTTCATGAATATTCTCGGCCATAAAACTGTTGTAGTCAAATTGGATGGTGGAGCTTTCCTCAGTAGAGAAAATAGATAAATAACCCAAGATTAGCTCATCTACCCATTCGTCCAAGTAGTATCCAAGTAGGTTGCAAAGGGAGGAGATAATTTGATTTCCTTTTACTGAGAAAATCGATGATTGATAGGGGGGATTTTCTTTGGGTAATGGGGCACTCTCAAGGAGAAAAATTTCAAAAGTCTGGGCTCTTTGGGGAAAAGACAATTTTTGGTACATTTCAGTTAGGATCTCAATGGTAAAAGGAGAGAAATATTCGGCTCTAGTTACTTGCAACATCTGTTCAATGGCTTTGGGTGTGATAGTGAACAGGGTATCTCTAGAGGATGAAACAATGAATCTCTGATCGGGAAGGTAATGGGCCTAGAAATTAAGGTGAATTTAGGGAAATGATGAATTTGGGGAAACATGTATAGTGGGAGATCGGACTCTTGTCCCAGAGTCTGATCTCGTCACTTTGGTATGATAAAGTGTCTCTGAAGCATGAGTGTTTTGTAGGAAAATTTCCCTGCGGATAGGTAGATTGCCTCAAAGAGCTAGACCCTAAAATCTAAGACAGAAATTGCTTAACGTGGACACTGACTTCCTTTCAAATCTATACAAACTAATGCATGAGAAGGAAGGAGAATAGACCACTTTATCGATGTTTGTCCCTGCACGCTCTGAGTTGAGCTCCGACCTTTCGCTCCTCGGTGAGTCCTGTAGACAAACAAAGTACGACCACTTCCTACTCTATTGATATTATCTTGAAAATAGATCTATCTATCAACGATAAGTTCATGTAAGATCAGACACAAACCAGAAAGAAACAGGCCAAGCATGTCATATTAATGAGAATAACGACAACAGTACTTACAATCACAGATGTGAATGTGACAGCTTCGTCAAGTCCCCTTTGTCTAACCCTTGCTTGAAAGATCCACAACCTGGATGGTAGAAGATTCACTGATCACTCTCCTTTGGCTGACTGTGTGTTTCCCATGAGATCATAGGTTTCATGCTAACAATTCTTCCTCCTTCCAGCACCACTTATGAGATCATAAGTCTGGTATAATTCTCCATTTCCACTCCTCTTTCACCATGAGAAAGTTGTTTAACAACTGAGGGGGGGGGAGTGAATCAGTTGTTACTGCGCTTAAACAATTATTCTTCTTTTAAAACTCTTTGTAGAAACACTAAATGATGATCAAAATAATGCAGAGAAATAAACACAGGCACATTTAGCATCAGTCACATATATGAGAAACACAGAGACAGATATTTTCCGAGGAAA
Source organism: Picea sitchensis (assembly GCA_010110895.2). Lineage (NCBI taxonomy): Eukaryota > Viridiplantae > Streptophyta > Pinopsida > Pinales > Pinaceae > Picea > Picea sitchensis. The sequence goes on along the minus strand of SNQJ01S0009609.1, from coordinate 47,244 downwards.
CCCATACAGGGTAAAAACCTCTTTTTCTTTATATGATAAGTAATAATTACATTCTTTACATTATCATACATATGAGCACCAACTCATAATGA
>SNQJ01S0009609.1:6018-33494 GCA_010110895.2 Picea sitchensis | reverse complement strand
TATATATATATATATATATATATTTGAGTATTGTGGTGCCAATGATGTTACAAATTATCTTGTGTGATGTTTTTAATGTACGTGTGATTCATTTTCTTTATAAAATTTTATCTATGCACAAGATACCAATCCAAAATATAATTTGCTAGCGAATCTGAAGTTGTATTGAGTTCTCTTGGTATGTGTCTTTATTGTGTAAATTCAAACATTATTTCAAGAAGACAAACTCATAGGTGGAGACGCAATAGGATAGGGTTGTGAATGGCATAGACTTGATTAAGCTGACAAACCATGAGTTGAGAGTCTAGGTTAATGATTATATGAGATATACCTAGAGAGGAGGCATCAGTTAAAATTCCAATGATAGCATGATATTCTGCCACGTTATTGGTTGTCGATCCTAGGGAAACGCCTCCTAAACTCACCAACTCATCAGAATAGTAAATGATCCAAGTTGCAGAAGCAACACTCTGGGTGTGTCGATTAGCGCCATCTGTAAAAATGACAAAGATAGGAAAGGGAGATGTCATCTGCACATGAAATCACAAGACAAAGTATAAGTGGCTAAAAAAAAACTAGTACACGCAAGAGAAAAAGACACACCAAAACAAAACTATAGTACAATAGTCTACAAATAATGCATGCTAGATATTCTATGCATATTACTTTTCAAGGTAAATCCCATTCCATGGTTCACCAAGAGAGATTCCGTCATAGTCAACTAGCACGTAGGAACCTTTATGTAATACATGTTTTACGATGTAGGGTCCATGCCACAGAGATTCTAACTTTCTTGTCCCTAGTGTATCGTGAGCCTAGTCATAAATGTGGACTTGGTATCCTTCTACAAATGTACGAGGGTGGATGAATTTTTATTCATTTTTTATATGTCTCATTAACGAGAGAAGCATCGTGACGTGTTTCATCCAACCTAGTTAGATATAGGAAACATTCCTCTTCAGCAGAGGTGTGAGGCAAGAGTTCTACTGTGAGTTTCAAAAAAGGAATTTCACACTCGATTGGTAATACTTCTTCGACGCCATATACCAATTGGAAAGGAGTGAATCCAGTTGTAGTTTTCACTGAGGTGCGTGTTGAGCACTCAAGACACTCTAAAACTCATATGTGAAATATTACTTCTTTGGGTACCACTTGATCTTTTGCACTATATAATTCGACTTCAATGTGAAAAATGTTGTTTTTTCTTATCTTCTTGACTCTCATTAAGTCTTTCAAAGTTTGCTTGAATCTATGAAAAATAACATCTTAAAAGGCCTAAACTTTAAATAAAGAATCAACAACCAATACATTTCACCCGATGCGCCCAAATTCGGCATCAGAAGGGTTCAAAAGATGAAGGAAAATCACTCGAAAAACCATAGTTGCCGAGCGCCGATCTTTATTGGCATCAACAAAAGGAAGTTTTATTTCACGACAAGCATCACACAAGGATATCGCCGACAACCTATCCCCTTCGACATCGATAAAAGGAGAAGAGTAAACATTAATGAAGAAATAAATGATATCGCCTATAGCTGATACCTGATGCGCTTAGAGAAATGGAGAAGACCAAACCACGACGAATGTTCGGACCACGCTAAAAGTTATTCTTCGATCACCGACTCCTGAAATGTTTCGGCATCAGGATTTTTGAAGACTCTAACCCAAAGGAAAATACATGATAGTTTTATCCCCGATCGTCGATCCGTGACACCTTTTTGGAATCAACGATCCCAGGTTTAGTTTAAGAACGCACAACTGGAGGAAGGTCCCGACTCCAACTAATATTTATGAGTTAAGTCACTGGTTTTCATTGCCACGTGTCCCAAGACAATATCACCATGTTAGCATCATACGATGAAATCGATCAGCATAAGAGGTTTTTCCAAAGGACCGTTTGAATTTACCAATAGAACAAATCACCCTCCGTGCCTTCATTGTCAACCCATGATGAATTAAATTGCAAGATTCTGAGTTAACTTGGAGGAAATACAGTTTTTATGAAGGGCACAAAAAAGGGGCACTACGTAGCGAATCCCAGGCTCAAAAATACGCTTTGAATCAAACAGAAAAAGATATGGATGAAGAAAAAACGAAATACATACACAAAGAAAAGAAACGATACATCCAACCGCTACAACCAGAATCCGTTCATCAAAGTTTCAGGACTTTTACATTAGGTTTCAATCGAGCTCAAATTACATACAATAGACATTGTCTGCACTATTTGGCCAACCAACCCAGTTTACATTAAAAACATGAAAATTCTTCAAAAATTGTTAAGACTTGTGCCACGTCTGAGAATACAAAATAGAGTTAGTTAATCATGTCTCTTCTGAGCGTGGGCAAGATCCACGCGGAATTTCTCCCCAACTACTTCACGTTCTCTGAGATGTTTCATATTCTATTCTTCTGACGCCCTTTGTGCTTCATGCAGGTGCACAATTGTATATTACGCTTCCTGGAGCTGTCTCTTGATCCATGTCACTTTCCCTTCACGACCTTGTGATACTGACACCTCAAGGGTGTTTGCCACCAATTGTCCTCTTAATTCTCTTTTTTCCTAGTAGAGTTCAGTGATGGAGAGTGGGGCCTGTTTTAGCTACTGAGATGACTCTTGAACGTTAGCATCCATGGCATCTATCCTCCTCATTCCTCTCCCTCTTCCCCACCTTGTGAATTCAACTGTCTCTAGTTGAATAGCACACATAAGTAATTCCTTGGCAGTCGATATTGTGCACGGCTCGCTTGGGATTTGGGTTTCCCTAGCTTCCTTATTATTCCTTGACCTTCCCCTTTTCCGAGGTATGTGCTATAGGGGAGGCATGTCTTCCAAATTCCTTCCTTCTAGCACAACTTCTTCCACTTCGGCCTTCGCACGGTGCGATATCATATTTTCTGTGCGCAGGTAGGAACCTCCCTTTGAAACCTTGGGAATGCCTGCTACGAGTAAGTACGGATCCCAGGTGCTTTGGGACTCAAGCCTAGAACTTATGCTACTTTGCATGCCCATTCTTGTGTTTTGATGGGTTCTCATTGTGTGACACATATCTGTCTTATGCATGGGGAACTTGGCGAGGGCTCGAAGTGGAAAACTTGATCAATCTGAGCTCACGAGAAAAACTACCAATAGTGCATAAACTCAGTTGATGATTATAATACATGAAGAAAATCCAGAATTTATAACAAAGCGGGAAGTGGGGGGAAGTGTGCCAGGGAACACTAAATTTATGGCGAGTTTATGTTTTGAAGAGAACTGAATATTTTCTGTGGCACATCCACACAATGAATACGTTTTGGGGCGTGTGAGATACAGTTGATAGGAGTTGCAGGGCATGTGTGACATGAGCGCCATGATTTTTTATTATTCCAGCCTTCATGATGAGTTGATGATGGTTGTTGCACTTGCCGAGATGACTTTTGTTTTAACAAATTACCTCGACATGAGGCACCTAATGAATTCCCTTATGAAAGAACCCGACTCTTTTAGAACATACTCATACTCTTAACACATGTTTGGCTCTTACATCCTTTCCCGACTCCAAGGGCCAACCAACCACTGGCATGACTTCGAATCTCATGTTATTTTGTACCCGATATTTCATGTTGTTGTACACAAACCCACCCTGACTAAGAGAAAAATGACGGGGCTAACAAAAGTGAAGCAAGTGATCTGAAAGCTGTATAGATCCTGTAAGTATCGAATAACTAGGTTTAGCGAGCTTCACAGGTATGTACTAGTCTGGATTTCTCATACTTACACTTTATACATGCATTTTACCTAGTGTTACTCTATACACGGTCTGTAAAGGATTTCATTTTTTGATTACAGGAAAGATGCCTCCGAGTATTGGACGAGAATAGCTCAGGAGCCTCATCGGGAAATTCAAGAAAATGGGCCAAGTGCGATAGGAACTGGATAAAAATCAACAAGGAAATGAAGGATATCGGGCTCTCCAGGTTTGGCATGCACGATGACTTCGTCAACTTACGCGACATAGTCAAATCGTGCACTGAGCGAGATTCGTCATGGGCCAAAGAACTAGCAAAGGTGGCAGACACAGTGCTAGGTCAAGCGCGATGGTTTATGGAACACATGATAAAAGCTCAGGCTATGCTGCAACAATTAAGTGCCAGTCTAGTCAAGTATCGGGCACATGCGATAGAGATAAGAGAAATTTACACGGCCCCGATGGAACAACATAGATTCCCATACGCCAAAACCTACGAGGAGTTGTTCATCAAGTGGGAAAAGTACGAGAAGAGTCACCCTCTTAAGTGATATCTTGATATGAATCTTAGACAAATGGATAGGAGAAAACACCACGTGGCGAATTTTGTTTTACTTATCTACACTTTAGCCATTTTTTTTAGTTAATTTTATGTTATAAATAGGAGTATCGACTGATTAGTCAAGGGTCAATGGTTGTTGCAAGAAAAACTCATTTTTGGTTTTGTTAAGAATTATTTTGGACCTACCTTTAATTGAGAAGTCCTTTTGGACTATGTTATCACTTTGTAATTTTTTTTTGACTGATAGACAAACGACAGAGGTAACTGTTTTAACCAGCTTTAGAGTTGAAGAACTAGCCTTCTCAACTCAGAGAAGGCTCTCTCGTGTCACTTGATATTTCTGTGATAATCGGTGGCTAGGTTTGATTTGTTTTGGGAGTTTTTAATGAAGTTGTTGGCAAGGAAGGGAAGGAACACTCAGGGCTATGGAGTCAAAATTCTGAAAGTGAATGAAAACAATGACCAGCTGGTAGAACTCTCCAGAGGATAAGGCTAAATGAGGCAATGAATTTGAGTTATATTTGAATTTAAGTAGAGTGTAGGAAGAAAGGGAAAATAGATAACTTCATCAGAGAATTACTAAAATGAGTTCTGAATTTGTTAAGAAGAAATACACACAGTTTAAATTGCTTCAGCGAAGAGCATCATAAGATGAATTTTGGGCCTTTAACCTTCCAATTTAAATTGACAAAAATGTAAATGGAATAAAATATCACAGGAAATACATACAATGAAGGAAGAAAAAACTCATATCACCACCATTAGAATCTTTTCATAGAGACTTCAAAATCTTCTGCATATATATTCAATTCATCTCCAGAAATTTACAATTTAATTCAAAACAACCATAATTTGTGCCCTTGCACTTCTGCCCACCATTAATACACTCAAAACCTATAATAATTATACAATTTGAGTTCCTTCAGTGTGCAATCGGTTACAATAACTGAAATGAAACGTTACAGCTTCTACAATGATTACAAACGACGGTTTTTAGAAAAAAAGTTTCATGGTCCCTAGAGATTCCTCTGATGCTCCATCTCCTTCCTCTACCACGTTCTCTTTGAAATTTCACTCATAATCTTTCAAATATAATTTCATTTATCCATATTCTCATTAAACATTTGGGAATAATATATTTGAAATAAAAATAATTCCCAAATATTTTATATCCTATAGAATTTAATTTCCATAATTTAATTCATGCCCATGGTTCTTTAAAACCATGTTTTGTTTTTCCCAATTCACCATTTCACTATAAAAAACATTTATAGTTACCATTTCACATGAAAAACATTTACTGTGTTATGTTTTTCCAATTTACCGTTTCACTGTGAAAAAACATTTACTGTGTGTTTTTTCTAGTTTACCGTCTTTGGTAAAATACCTTTTATCTTATTCTTTTACTTCTTAAAACCTTTGGATAAAGAATTATCCAAGTCTTCATTCACGTGCATCATCCCATTTAAATATTTTTTCATGGAATTAAAAGTTAATCTCTTTGATTTGTAAAATGTGAATCTTGCCTCTGTAAAACCTTTTCACTGTGAGGAGGAATCTCATTTATTAGAAATTCCATAATTGTTGTTGAAATGCACTCCTGGAAAAATGACTCACATTAAACATATGATAAATGGTGCATTTATTACATCGAGATTAGGTTGGAGTGGTTTAATCCAAACTATTTTTACCCCTAATATGCTCCACCTAAAAACACGTGTCCAATCACCAAACCATCGGTTTATTCTCCTTGCTACTTCAATGCCCGATATGTATGTGCGCCCTCCATCCAACCTTTGACTTTTCTACATTATAAATTGAGATTAGTGCCCATGATTTGACGTGATTCCATAAATTAAATATTGGATTAGATATTAATATAAATATTTTAATATAAAAATATTTATATTAATAATAATAAACCCCTTTTTTCTATTTTTCGAAGGACTTTGGGCATATGAGGCTTAACACATGACTTTGTGGATAGGATAAGGGTGCTTAATAAAAGGAATATTTTTTATTTTCAACGAGAATATGAAAATAAGGGCAAAAATTAATGAAGTGATGGAACTAATGGATTTAGATAAGCATTAAGGCTAGGTATAGGTTAGGGATATTTGCCAAATTTTTTACTCATGGAGGACATGACTATTTTGGATGATTAGTTGAGTGAAGGATTTAGGATATGGGGGCTTGACGGAGTTGGTGAAAAAGTTTGAAAATCAGAGTGGAAAAATAACACAAGGATAAGATGCATTAGGAAAAATTAATGCAAATTAGCAGGTGATCTACGGTCCACCGAGTCTCATCAAATTTTGATATCGGGGGTTGGAAAAAATGGTTTTGGGTAGACTGCGTTTCTCCCTGATATGCCTCTGAGGGTGCCATGTGTCCATGGAATGAAACCATGGTATTTTCCCTGGCCCACTCTCTAACAATTATATTATGTGCTACTTCATCGCCCGATATATGTTCTGGCCGTTTCAAGATCTATGGTTTGTCGGGCCCCATCACATTTGTGTCTCCGCCAGATTTATCCACATTCTTCCATATGTGACCCTATCCTCCAAACTATCGTTCCTCCATCCCGATGTAGTTCCTCGCTAATTTTTTGAGACTTGGATCCTATCTAAAAATTGTTATGGTGATAACGTAGGCTCCAATTGGGGATGTTATCCTCCCTGCGAGGTAGCAAAGAACTGTAGACCCAGTTCTTGGTCCATTAGGCTACTCCTAAAACATGTGTGTGTACCCTTCTCCAACATGTCATCAGTGTCTACTGAAAACCAAACTCTATACACTGCTCTCAAATGGATACTGAACACTGAATACATCGCTAAAATCGGACTGTACACAATACTAGAAATCCAAACTAAAAACAAATACTTGACCAACAAGATTATTCGCACACTCCTACCTACCCTAAATATGATGAAATGAATACTCAATCAAGTGATGATAAAGTGCCAATGTAGCCAATGAAGCAATTGGCTTCCCGATTTTCCTATGTTCCCATTTTTCTTAAGCAGGCAGACAAATGTAAAAGATGGCAACTGCAAGCAAAACTTGAATCCAAAATATGATCTTATGAATGAAACAAACTCCTCCTTCAATGATGATTGTAATAGGATGGCCACGGGATCTTGAAAACCATGAAAAATCATTTCTTCTTGATGAACAAAAACAGGAAGACAAGTCTCATTCATAAGTGTTTGTTGCTCTTTCTCTATTTCTTCAGTTCTGGGAACATTTTCAAATGAAATGACAACAATAGGTTTGTCTACTTTCCCATGCATCTCAACAAAAACATTTATACATTATTGAACATCTTCAAATATGAAATCCATATTATGTGCATCAAGGATATCCTCTTGTTCATCAAACAATTCTGATTTGGTTTCATTAAACTTCTGGAAATTTGTTTGAGGACTGTCATTTTGACTTTCAAATGAATTAATGGAAATAAGTTCATGCTCATAATCTTCTTGCAAATGTGAAAATATAACAACATGCACTATTTCACAATCTAGAGTTCCCATGGATGCACTTTCAAAACCATGATTTTCAAATGAATCAAATAATACAACTGCCTCTTCATTATCTTTTTGTATTTTTGATTGAAAAATGGCATACGTTGTTTTGTTTCTTTCTTGAAACTCTATGTAATTTGTTTTTTCACTGCTTGAAGTCTCCATAGATGAAGTTTCAAAATCCTCATCCATTTCTAGGCCACTTAGAATTTGAACAACCACATCATTCATAGGGGAAGAAAGACAACTTTGAAACACTCTGTCTTGTTGGAAATCTTCATCAAGTTCAAGAGAAGGAAAATGACTTTTAACAACAATTTCTTGATCAACTTCATCTTCAGCCAGAGGAAGGGATACTATTTGTTGTTGGGATGAATATTCATAAAATTCTTCTATGATTTCATCATACATATACACTTCATCACCAGAAAAATTTTCAAGGTACTTAATGAAATGTTCACAAAATTCACAACAATCTTCAAACACCAAGGATGAAGGATTAGACTCTCCATAATGCTTAAAGAATGTTATATGGAAATCTTTAAGAGAGTATAAGCTGCCTAGTTTTAAACCTTCATACCATAATCTTTCTTTCCCCTCTAGAGTATCCATAAACATTTTCATCAAACAATCCTCATGAAATTTAATCCCCAGCTTACATATGTGCATGTGAAATCTAATCAAGTGCAAGGCAACATCATTTCCTTTCCCATATTTGAATTTAGACAAATATTTTTGCCAATTTATGTGAGGAATACGATTTGGAAAGCCAGGAATATGAGATCGATTCATTGGAGCATACCTTGCAGACATTGAACTCATATTTGAACAGTGGAGTCGCCAATGATGTTTTGGAAGTTGGATTCTGCATTGAGAGTGGAGTTGCCAGTTAAAATTTAAATTTTTGGATTCTTCTACCAGTGGAATCACCTTCAAACTATTTTTTTGATGTGTGGAGTCGCCAGAGAAGGAATACAGCCAATATGTGCCTAAGTGTCTGTTGCTCTCAGAACTTAGAAATCAACCATGTCGTTCTTTCCCGGGGAAAATTTTTCAATTTCATCCCCGACAACGGTGCCAGAATGTTAGCACTCTGTAACTTTTGTCTGGATGATAGACAAACAAAAAAGGTAACTATTTCAACCAGCTTTAGAGATGAAGCACTAGCCTACTCAAATCAGAGAGGGCTCTCTTGTGTCACTTGATATTTCTGTGATAAGCGATGGCTAGGTTTGGTTTGTTTTTGGAGTTTTTAATAAAGTTGTTGGCAAGGAAGGGAAGGAACACTCAGGGCTATGGAGTCAAAATTCTGAAAGTGAATGAAGAAAACGACCAACCAATAGAACTCTCCAGAGGATAAGGCTAAATGAGGCAATGAATCTGAGTTATATTTGAATTTAAGTAGAGTGTAGGAAGAAAGGGAAAATAGATAACTGCATCAAAGCATTACTAAAATGAGTTCTGAATTTGTTAAGAAGAAATACACACAATTTAAATTACTTCAGCCGAGATCATCATAAGATGAATTTTGGGCCTTTAACTTTCCAATTTAAATAGACGAAAATGTAAATGGAATAAAATATCACAAGAAATACATACAATGAAGGAAGACAAAACTCATATCACCACCATTAGAATCTTTTCATAGAGACTTCAAAAGCTTCTGCATATATATTCAATTCATCTCCAGAAATTTACAATTTAGTTCAGAACAGCCAGAATTTGTGCCCCTGCAGTTCTGCCCACCATTAATATACTCAGAACCTCTAATACTTATACAATTCGAGTTCCTTCAGTGTGAAATCAGTTACAATAACTGAAATGAAACATTACAGCTTCTACAATGATTACAAATGACAATTTTCAGAAAAAATGTTTCATGATCCCTGCAGATTCCTCTGACAATCCATCTCCTTCCTCTACCATGTTCTCTTTGAAATGTCACTCATACTCTTTCAAATATAACTGCATTTATCCATATTCTCATTAAACATTTGGGAATAATATATTTGAAATAAAAATAATTCCCAAATATTTTCTATCATGTAGAATTAAATTTCCATAATTCAATTCATGCCCATGGTTCCTTAAAACAATGTCTTGTTTTTCCCAATTCACCATTTCACTGTAAAAAAACATTTACTGTTACCATTTCACATGAAAAACATTTATTGTGTGTGTTTTTCCAGTTTACCATCTTTCGTAAAATACCTTTTATCTTCTTCTTTTACTTCTTAAAACCTTTGGATAAAGAATTATCCAACTCTTTGTTCACGTGCATCTTCCCATTTAAATATTTTTTCATGGAAATAAAAATTAATCTCTTTGATTTGTAAAATGTGAATCTTGCCTCTGTAAAACCTTTTCATCATGAGGAGGAATCTCATTTATTAGAAATTCCATAATTGTTGTTGAAATGCATTCCTAGAAAAATGTCGCACATTAAACATATGATAAATGGTGCATTTATTACATTGGGCTTGGGATGGAGTGGTTTAATCCAAACTGATTTTACCCTCGATATGCTCCACATAAAAGCACGTGTCCAATCACCAAACCACCCGTTTATTCCATGGCCCGCCTTCACATAATTAACCTCCTTGCTACTTCAATGCCCAATATGTATGTGCGCCCTCCATCCAACCTTTGAATTTTCCACATTATAAATTGATATTCGTGTCCATAAATTAAATATTGGATTAGATATCAATATAAATATTTTAATATAAAAATATTTATATTAATAATAATAAACCCCTTTTTTCTATTTTCGAAGGAATTTAGGCATATGAAGCTTAACACATGACTTTGTGGATATGATAAGGGTGCTTAATAAAAGGAATATTTTTTATTTTCAATAGGAATATGAAAATAAGGGTAAAAATTAATGAAGGGATGGAACTAATGGATTTAGATAAGCATTAAGGCTAGGTATAGGTTAGGGATATTTGCCAAATTGTTTACTCATGGAGGACATGACTATATTGGATGATCAGTTGAGTGAAGTATTTAGGTGATGGGGGCATGATGGAGCTGGTGAAAAAGTTTGAAAATATGAGTGGAAAAATAACACAAGGACAAGATGCATTAGGAAAAATTAATGCAAATTAGCAAGTGATCTACGGTTCGTCGAGTCTCATCAACTTTCGATATCGGGGGTTGGAAAAAATGGTTTTGGGTATACTACTTTTCACCCTGATATGCCTCTGAGGGAACCATGTGTCCACGGAATGAAACCATGGTATTTTCCCTGGCCCTCCCTCTAACAATTATATTCTATGCTACTTCATCGCCTGATATATGTTCTAGTCGTTGATCTGGGTCATTTCAAGATATATGGTCTATCGGGCCCCATCACATTCATGTCTCCGCTAGATTTATCCACATTCCGCCATATGTGAGCCTATCCTCCAAACTATTGTGCCTCCATCCCGATGTAGTTCCTCGCTAAATTTTTGAGACTTGGATCCCATCTAAAAAAAATATGGTGATAACAGACCAGAGGCAAGTTTATGTTTTCATCAAAGGCATGTATGATTGGATGTGGAGAAGAACTATTTCCTATCTCATCTCATGAATGGATGTTGTAACGAGTAAGATCTATTAAATATATTGATAAGTTATCTGATGCAATGTTTTACAGTTATTTCTTTAATGATGAAAATAAATCTTTGTGTTATCATGTGATTGATGATTAGAGTTGAGTGAATTATTTTTCTTACCATTGTTTATCACATGCATGTTTTCTTTTGATAATTCATATCTCATTCAGTAATTGGATTACTCACATGGTTAACATATTAGTACTAGGCCCGTGGTAAACGATCATTGCATGCACGCTCAAGTAAAGGGTTATCCCTAGCTCAACCTCTTCTCTAGTAGTTTAGTTTTTTTCCACTTTGTTACCTAGTTGGTTTATAACAACTTTATCTTATATTAGTCTTTCCTGAGAGAAAAACACAAAAAATAGAACATCTGAACTGAAGGAGAGAAGACTTCACAAGAAAACGTAAAGCCCATCGATTATTTCCACTGTATCGCAAGATCTGGAGAACCATTCCACCATTAAACGCTGCAGAGTCTAATTGGGCCTCTATGACGGGTTTGGTTCCTAATGTTGAGTTAAAGGGATTTAGGACCCATCAACATAATTGGCGCTAGAAGGAGGGCCTAAAGAATGAATGGCTAAATACATATTCCATATAATATTTCAGACAACCTGTAGATTAAAAACATTCCACATGCATGGCTAGTCATTCCCAAGACAACCCACACACACTGAGTACTCCTGAAATGAGTAACTCACCCCATCTTGAGGAAGAATGCTTGTTCCCTAATATACCTTACTCTCTTCCTCACAAGGAATTAAATCAATTTAGAAGAATCACAAGAGCATATGCCCGACAGATCAATGTGATGTCCTTAGCTTTGATACTTCCTCAAAGACAAAAAATAAGCAAACCAGTGGTCAAAACCCCTGACGAGGTCTTTGTTCACACAGTAGAATACCTAATAGATTTCACAATCACCGAAATTGAACATCCTCTTAATATAATCCTTGAAACGCCAGTCGACGACGTCTCTGAGCTAGACGATTTTTCGAAAGAGGAAGATTTTAACTCAAGATCCAAAGATATGGAAGACAACAATGACCATGATGAATAAAGGGTAAACCCACCTCAGATCAATCAAACTTGGTTGGCCAGAGATTCTCTGGCCATCCCTGGATTCGTACATAACCTTCCCCAACATCTAGAGAAGTTGCTTCATAAATTTGACCCTGAAACCTCAGGATTTCCTGAAGATCATATCAAGAAATTCATACTAGCCATCAAACTGATTAATATATAGCATGAAGATGTGGTTTGCAGGGTTTTCCCCTATACTTTTGAGAATTCATCTTCCACATGGTATTTTAACTTGCCTGTAGGATCTATAACTAGCTGGAAAAAATTTCAAAAGGAATTTCTAGATAAGTTTGCAAAAGAAACTACTACGGGAGATCTGATGGCTGAATTGTTCACTGCCACTATGATTTCAAAGGAAAGAGTCAAATATTTTAATCAAATATTCACTACCATCTTAAACAAATCCCAACCCAAAGCTAAACCTACTTAGGAATTGCAAATCGAGGTATATGCCAATTCTCTCCTAGCTTCTATTTCCATGTTTGTGAAGAGAGCTTCCAAACTAACCCTAGCTGAGAATTTTGAAGAAGCCAAAATGATAGAGTTCCAAATAAAAGGATGTAAAGAGGCCCAGGTCTCTCTAGTTAAGAAATAAGTCCAACCTCCTCCTAGGAGAGGACTATTTTTTACTAGACCCCCAGGAAAACAAATAGAACAAGGACCTGAAAAGGGAAGTGGGGACATAGAGGACCTACAACACATGGTTAAGAAGTTATCAAACAAAATCATATGCATGAAATGAAGTGAAGGGGAGGGAAACCAAGGACAAAGGCCCTATAAGCCTTTATTTAAAAGGAGCCCACCGTTCAAGGCTATTGAACCCCTCCCCAGCTAACTTAAATATCGATCTGGGAAATGTACCATCCGATTCTTTCTGTACTTATCACCAGGAAAACCACTCTGAAAGGGACTACCCTCAATGGGTGCATGCCATGAATTTGATGGCCAAACGGTTTCTAGATGAGGTTTCCCTAACTGAACATTCAAGTGGTTTAGTTATGAATGTTTCTAATCAGGAAGAGATTGATCCACCAAAAGATATCACCATGCTGGTATGAGATCCTAACCTAATTATGCCTTCCACTGACCTATTTGAGGTCCAAGAACCACCCACATAGGTCTCAGTGGTGCAAACGCGAAGTAAATGTCAACCCATCCTAAATGACCTTGCTACTACCCAGAATTCGGGAGGAATATCAACTCCCAATCACCCTAAAGCACCTTTTTCTCCACGTAAGAACCCTATAAGCATCCATACCTGAGAATCTTCCAAGCTAGATTACAACGTAGTTGAAGATTTGAAGAAGTTGAAGGATAATACATCAGTTGTGGACATATGTAGAATCCCTCAGCAAAAATACTTCCTGCTACAAGCTTTGAAATTAGTAGAAAATCCTATGACAAGCACTGACCTAGGAAGAAATCTAATGCCCAAAGATCCAAGGAATAAACCAACTGTGAATTTTTTCTATCAAGATAAGAAGGGAAAACCTTTTTTCCCACCATTCCTTTTAACATTCAAAGCCTTTAACAAGAACCTCCATAACTGTCTAGTCAATTCAGGAGCATCCTCAAATGTTATGCCACTGTCTATTTTCAAAAACCTAAACATAGTCCCTCTCAAAAGTGAAAAACATGTAATACAACTAGACAGAACCCAGGTGAAGGTCATGGGAGAACTCAAATATGTAATGGTCAGAATAGCGATGCATCCTAAATTTGTGCAAGCGATTGGCATCATTGTAGTAGATATCCCAAAAGCTTAGGTGTTGTTATTAAGCCGAGATTCGTATGAAAAGTTAAACAGATACTTTAGCACACATTGGGCTCACCTTTGGTTGCCATTAAAAGGGCACAAAACCATGATCATAATTGATAGGGAAAGATATTTGAAACATACTATCACTGATCTAGAAACCCTCAATGAACCTTCATCGAAAGTTTCCCTGTGCTAGGTAATTATTCTTGTGATTCTTACTTCAATAATTTTCCCCTCTCTCCTCTAATATCCCTCTTACCCAAAACTCTAAAATAATTTTTCGAGAGGAATTGTTGTTGATGGCAGAGGAAACCCTCTTTTGCCAAGACCCTGCATTAGAGATTACAGAACTCACGGGAGGAAAAGAGGAGAGTAATAAGAAAGAGGAATTTGATAGAATTTTCCCACAAGTTTGGAACTTGTACTTTGATGGATCTAAATCACAAGAAGGGTCTAGGGCGGGGTGCATCCTCATTAATCCTAAAGGTAAATGACATTTTCTATCCTATAGACTTGAGTTTGAGTGCACAAAAGATACCGCCGAGTATGAAGCTCTAGTACAAGGGCTAAAGAAAACCATAGACCTGAACATCAAAGAATTAAAGGTTTTTGGAGACTCTGAAATCATTGTCAGACAGATAAGGAATACTATACATTGCAACTCTCCACACATAAAGAACTACTAACATGAAGTAAACAGGCTCAAAGAACATTTTGAAGCTTTCAACATTACAATGATTCCCAGAGCAAAGAACATTCTTGTTGATTCTCTGGCCACCACTGCTTCAAGGATATCACCTCTAGAAGATTATGAAGCCTCCCGGTTCACTGTGGAGCTACTCTAAAAACCATCATTTCCCAATAACATTTCTAATTGGAAGATATTTGAAGGATATGAACAGATCATAAACTTTTTGACTAACCAAGATAATTTCAAAGACTTGGCTATTGATGATGAAGTATTCCAAGAACAATCAATAGAGGTTAACCCTCAGACAGATCAACCAATAGACAGATCAAAGTCCCACATGATACCAAAGGGGATAGCTAATTTAGAAAACCTTTTTGACCTAAAGGAAAGGTTTAATGGGTCAAAAAACATGAAGATCGGTAGTTCTGGCCCCATGCATGAAACTATAAATCTCCGAACCTCGAAAAACCCAAAAAATGTAAACCTCGGCAAAACCATATCTAAAGAAGAAAGGAAGGCCTATCTAAAAATTTTCAGACAACATCAAGATTTCTTTGCGTGGTCCTATCGTGATCTTAAAACTTATGATACCCATATCATTCAACACACTATCCCGTTAAATCCTGAAGTGAAACCCTTCCAATAGAAGCTCTGAAACTATCACCCATCCCTGGAGCCCCTCATGTGTCAGGAGTTAAAGAAATTGTTAGATGCCAAAATTATCTTCCAGGTTAGGCACTCTGCATGGATAGCTAATTTAGTTCATGTAAGGAAAACATCTAGGGAGATTCGCCTATGCATAGATTTTAGAAATCTCAATAGAGATTTAGAAAAGGACAACTACCCAGTCCCACCAATGGAGCAACTCATGCAGACCGTGTCTGGATCTAAAAATTTCTCTTTACTACGATTTCTCAAGGTAAATATAGGTTCTAGTTTCGTAAGAAGACTGCTTAAAAACTACCTTCTAAACCAAGTGGGGAATTTTTGCTTATAAACGCATGCCTTTTGGGTTAATCAATGCACGAGCGACCTTCCAGAGGACCATGGACGTAGAATTTTGGGGACTAATCAACAAGTGTGTAGTAGAGTATTTGGACGACATAACTGTGTATTCTAAGAACAGAGAAGATCACATCCAACAATTAACCCATATTTTATAAAGGTGTAGGAAATATGGAATATCCTTAAACCCTAAGAAAACTATTTTCGGTGTCGAGTAAGGTAAGTTGTTAGGCCACATTATATATCAAGCAGGAATTCACATAGATCCAGAAAGGATAAAGGCTATATCTTAGCTTCCCTTACCTCACAACAAGAAGGCTATGTAGTCGTTCTTCAGGAAAATCAATTTTGTGAGGAAGTTCACCCCCGATTTCACAGAAACTATCAAATGCTTACAAAAGATGATTCGTAAGGATGTTGAGTTTAAGTGGGATGATGAACAAAAGATGGCTTTCAGCAAGATCAAAACTACTATCTCTCAAGCCCCAATGTTGCAAAGTCCCGATTTCAAAAATGATTTCTTCCTCTACACTTTCGCTTAATAATGACCAATCGTTAGCCACAGTATTAACTCAGATGGATGGTGACAAAAATGAAGCCCATGTATTGTTCATGAGCAATAACCTCCAAGGTGTTGAACTTAACTATCTTTCTATAGATAAACAATCTTACGCGGTTTATAAGGCAGTAAAATATTTTAGATCTTACATCCTCAAGAACCACACCAAAGTAATTGTGCCTAGCCCTGTAGTTCGATCCCTATTTACTCAATAGGAGATGGGGGAAAGAAGAGGAACCTGGATGGCATTAGTTCAAGAATTTGATCTAGATATAAAACCTTCTAAACTAGTTAAAAGAAAAGGGTTATGCAAACTGGCAGTTGAAGCTCAAGACCAAGTAAATGAAGACCCCGGATGGGAGAATGAAATGGCATTATGGTGTGGTGAAGCTTCATACATTTCCCCAAAACATGAGTCTTGGTATGAAAAACTGACTTATCTCCTACACCATGGAACTTGTCTAGATAAGCTCAACCCTAGGGAAAGGAGAGCTCTCAGGTTAAAATCTGTGCAATATCGCCTCATAAATTCGATACTCTTTCGGGTTAATTATGATGGGGTACTTTTTATATGACTCGAACATGAAGATGCAGATAAGGTTCTAAAAGAGCTCCATGATGTCCTTGTTGGTGGACATTTTGCAGGAGACACCACCACTCATAATATACTGAGAGATGGCTATTATTGGCCCACTTTGTTCAAGGATGCTCATATATACACTAGAAACTGTAAAACTTGTCAAATAAGCATTGGGAGAGAAAAGAGAGCAATGGTCCCACTCCAACTGGTGACCATTTATAGGCCTTTTGAGCAATGGGGGTTAGACATCATCGGAGAAATTACACCAAGTTCTTCAAAACAACATAAGTACATACTCACTGCCATGGATTATTTCACAAAATGGGCAGAAGCCATTTCTCTGACCCATGTAAACGAGAAGGTGGTAATCCAATTCATAGAACAACAACTAATCACAAGGTTCAGTGTCCCTTCTGTTCTTGTTTTTGATAATGCAGCTTACTTTTCTTCCACCTTATTAATAGAGTTTTCCCTAGACAAAGGAATCATAATTATATACTCTACAAATTATTATCCACATGGAAACGAAGTGGCAGAATCAACTAATAATAACCTAGTGAGGATATAGAAGAGAATGGTTGCAAAAAACTAGAGGAATTGGCATAATATACTCCATAAACCTTTATGGGAAGATAGAGTTACACCCAAGGAAGCTATAGAAAATTCCCCATACTTTCTAGTGTATGGATAGGAAGCCATTCTCCCGAACGGGTTATATCTACCATCTCTTCAACTTGCTCAATATTCAAGGGGGCATCCCTCATCAACCTTACAACAAAGAATTGACACCCTTCTCATGTTAGAAGAAGAAAGGGATAAATCTAAATCTAAATCTAAATTCATATCCCATTAGCAGACAATTAAAATGTGGTTTGACAAGCATAAGGCAAAAGAGAAGAATTTTGAAGTAGGAGACCTAGTCCTAAAGTGGGACAGAGCAAATGAGCCTAAAGGAAATAAGTTTCAAAATCTATGGCTCAGACCATTTCAGGTGGCTGAGAATATTGGGTTGGGAACATATTGACTACAAAATATGAGGGGAGAACCCAATTCTCTCCCAGTGAATGGCCAAGCCCTGAAACAATNAAAAAAAAAAAAAAAAATTGTGTTTATCTATGATGAGTTTTTTGTATTTTTGCATTTATACTTTGTTTTGTCTTTTACAATCATGGTTCTGAGATTTTGAAAGATTGTGTTGAAGCAATACAATGGTTGACCTCAAATCATGCGACATAGCGAACTCTCTTCCTAACTTGTCGCTCACATACAAAGACAAGAAACTCTGAAGAACCTGTGGTTGTTTCAAAGGATACTCTATCTAACCTATGTAAATGAACAACTTTGGGGAAATGCGGAAGTGTCTTCTTAGTGGTTTGGTAAGACCTTAAGGTAAATAATTAAAGTTGGAAAGGACTACATACACCTTGGAGATAGAATTAGTGAGTTTCACCTTAATCACCTCATACTTTTGCAAATAACGGACATCCTCCTCTCCCGCTCACTCAGGGAATTATGCCAAAGTAAAATTCAACTATGTAAAATGAGCACACAACATGAGAGGGTATGCAGATATCTTTGTCGGG
This sequence comes from Picea sitchensis, assembly GCA_010110895.2. NCBI lineage: Eukaryota > Viridiplantae > Streptophyta > Pinopsida > Pinales > Pinaceae > Picea > Picea sitchensis. The sequence goes on along the minus strand of SNQJ01S0009609.1, from coordinate 14,806 downwards.
ACTATGGACACTCATTGGCAGTGGAGCAAGGTTTGTGATGTCGGGGTGACTCTGTCGGGGCTATGGACGCTTGGTGGAAGTGGAGAAACACCATAGAAAATAAATGAAGGTAACTAAAGGGCCTAGTGCCAATGAATGCTCTACTAGACTCTTGTCAAAAGAGGGAATGAGTCAGGATTATAGGAAAAGAAGGAGGAATAAAGGTTGAAAACCCCACAGGCATACCCGGAGGCATCAACCAGAGAATTTCAAATGCAAAGGTAAAAGAGGCTATGATTTAAAACCAGTTAAGTTCTCCACCATTTTTTGCATCAGCCGAGCCAGAAGGAGGAACAAAGATTTTTCTTTCACCTAGTAAGTCGCCATTTGTTGAGCACTCAACACACCCTAAAAAGCGTATGTCAAAATTTACTTTTTTGGGTACCACTTGATCTTTTGCACTGTCTAATTCAACTTCAATGTGAAAAATGTTTCCTTTGCTTATCTTCTTGCATATCATTAAGTCTTTCAAATTTTTCTTGAATATATGGAAACTAACAACTTAAAAGGCCTAACCTTTAAATAAAGAATAAACAACGAACACATTTCACCTAATGCGCCCAAATTCGGCATTGGAAGGGTTTAAAAGATGAAGGAAAATCACTCGAACAACCACAATTGTCAAGCGTCGATATTCATCGGCATCGGAAAAAGGAAATTTTCTTTCATGAAAAGCATCACACAAGGATATCGCCGACAACCGATCCCTTTCGGCGTCGGTAAAAGGAGAAAAGAGTAAACATTAATGAAGAAAGAAATGATATTGCGGATAGCCAATACCAAAATGCGATGAACGTTCGGACCATACTAAAAGTTTTTCTCCGATTGCCGACTCCTGAGAAGTTTCGACATCAAGATTTTTTAAGACGCTAACCCAAAGGAAAATATGCTATAGGTTTATCCCCAATCTCTGATTCCTGACACCTTTTTGGCATCAGTGATCCCAGGTTTAGTTTAAGAGCACAACTGGAGGAAGGTCCCAACTCTGACTAATATTTGTGAGTTAAGTCACCGGTTTTCATTTCCACTTGTCCCAAGCCAGTCTCGCCATGTTAGCGTCATACAATTAAATCGATCGATGTAGGAGGTTTTTCAAAAGGACCGTTTGAATTTACCGATAGAACACATCACCCTCCGCACCTTCTCCATTAACCCATGATGAATTAAATTTCAAGATTCAGAGTTAACTTGGAGGAAATATGGTTTGTATGAAGGGCACAAACAAGGGGTTCTATGCAGTGAATCCCAGGCTCAAAAATATGTTCCAAATCAGACAAAAAAATATATGGATGAAGAACACAAGAAATACATACACAAAGAAAAGAAATGATACATCCTATAACCTCAATTTAATCAAGACCTTTTTGTGATGGTGCATGTGAATATAAAGACAATAAAGACTTGAATAATTAAGAGAAATAACATATAATACAATAATTAAAACCATCAACCAATTGTACACAAGAAGTTGATAACGGAGTTCGGCAATCTCGCCTACGTCTCCGGGCCTTTGTCTTCAGTGAGGGAGGCTTTCTCTATTAAATATTCAATGCTTTAAAATCTGTATTCAAATTACATCATATAGGGCATCTGAATGACTAGCTGTATTCTTCTCTATCTTAGAAACCTGACGCAACAGACGACATTGAAAACGGAGTAATAGAACTCCCAGAAACTGCCTCCAAAGCTCAACTACTTGCACTGCTCAAGACTACTTGACCTTGGCTTCACGCTTCTTTGCTACTTCTTGCTTATTTAAAACCTCACAATAGATTTTTTTATATAGCCATGAGGTAGGTGGATCGAATCCCAACATCCCACTTTTCATGTCACTCAATTTGGCCCAATATCCATCAAGATATGGCAAAATAACCAAACCTGGTTAATAAAATCAAAAAAATCATAAAGATAAGGTCAAAACCCACTTTATGCCAAATAATAGGGATAAGCCCCCCAAGATGAGCGTGTGCCCTTATTTATGGTCATATGGTTGAGCTTCTCAGATTTAAAGGCTAAGTCATAGCCATAACTCTTGTGCATATGGTAAGGGATCCGAACTATAGCCCGTGGCCCCCGCGCCCACATACTTAACAGCACTTTACATAAAACTTTCTGGACTTGTTATAACAAATCACATAGTAATGCAATGGCATACAACTTATTCCCAATTCGTAGCCTACCTTGGAGGTCACGAGTTCAAAACTTGTGGAGACCATAATTTTTATAACATACAACAAAACGAGCCAACCACCTGGTGCCACGTGGTAGCCCAAGTCTGGGCCACATGGCACCTCCTCCTTATTCATTAGACTGATGCCACTTGTCAACTGGTGATTCACCCATGTGTCTGGTCCATACCTTCCACGTGTCATGCTATACGACTGCCATGTGTCATGTTCGTACACTGCCACGTGTCCAATTTTTATTGATCCAAATCAGCCCCTAAAAATGCCAAAAATGACTTCCACGTGGCACGTCCTACTGTTTCCATGTGTCCTTCTGACATCATGCTGACATCAACTTCCATCTGTCCTTCTGACGTACTAATGACCTCAGTAGTACGGACTAATGACTTTGACTTTGACTTTTTGCCAATTTGACCTTAACTTCAGATCGCGATATCAGGAGAATACGATGTCTGTTTGAGCCAGTTCAAGTTGCGTTGGGTTCGTATTGACGAGGCCTTCACACACATCCATTTTGACATCATTCTAATAATATTGATTTTTAGGCTTTTCTGAGCCCTATCAAGCTCCTGGATCCAAATCTGGATCACGCCTTCCCACTAAAGACCTTTTTGACCCCAAAAGGTTTATTACATCAATTGAATCTATCCTTACATAAATCAACTAATGACAAACAGCCTAGACTTAACATTAACTAGACTCAATAAGTGATTCCATAAATCAAATCACTTTTATTGCATCAATGACAATGACACTGACTCAATTTACATATAACGCATAAAATCTGCCCAGTTCCAGTCGGACGACCCATCTTCTGCCAAGGAAGTGTCGCGGTCATTCCTCTGCTTCTCCACATCATCCGCCTATTGTCCTCTTGTAGAGTCCTTCTGCTCCTCAGCAGCATCCTTCTGTTCCTTTGCAGCATCTGTCTTTTGCTCGATCCCTTCAGGATTTCTTGAGCATTGCAACTCTGAATGCAACCTCAAACAACTATCCTCACAATGTCCACTCTTTTGACAATGTGAGCAAGTGTTTCTTGCTTGAAGAAACTTGATGGAATCACACCCTGACTGAGTCGAATCCCCCTTGGATTTCTCTAACTCCTGCCCTGGCTGTACTGACTTTGCTCACGGATTCTTTTTGATCTACAATGTCGCGTCATCACATCTTGGCGTACTTCTTGTCACCATGATCTTTCTTCCATATACTTTATGTTCCCAGTAGTCTGCAACACAATGGTTATTGCTACTACAAAATGTTCATGGAATCATTTTCCTGATAAGGTTCATGACTCTATCATTCTCATCAGTAAAGGTGGGCGAAGGTGATTTATACCTTACAACCTGTTTACCTTTCTTTCACGACTCCTTGTTTGCATCGTTGCTGGCTCGAGCTGCTTGTTTGCCTTGCCGAGTCTGAAACCATTTTGGTGTCAATTATGGATGCCACTTCCAACAGTGGTCAGCATTGTGTCTGAACTTTTGACAGTGTGTGAAATGAATCCCTGGACTCTCGTCCTCAGAAGATCCTCCTGCATATCCCAATCCTTCCAAGAGTGGAGACTCATGCACTTCAATCGGCTCAGCTCTGCCTTGGCCATATTTTCCAAGGCATTTCCCCTTCTGGTATCTGAACTTCAATAACATTCTCATACCAACTCCTTTGGTATGTTTCTCAAATGTTGCTATCTCTGGATGGTTGGACTCCACTTCCTGATCAACTATAGGTGAGGCTGGAGTGTAATCAGTGCTTTCTACTGGCGAAGAGAATGTGCCAATGGCCTCTCCTATCGAATGCTCCTCAACCAGAGTAGCAAGAGTATATGAATCCTCCTCGTCTGATTACTTCCAAAATGGATGAGTTTCATCATCCCTAATAGGGATAGGGTTTCTAGCTGAAGGACTTCCTCCAACTCGCCTTGCTTCCATTGCCAACATCAACGTTCACATTCTTTCCCTGTCTTCCTCGATAATCTGCATCAATCTTTGCAATTTAGCATTCTCTTTCTGCATGGCTTGGTTGATATCCTCGAGCTCCTGGAGTCTATCTCTCTTCAATATTTTTCCCATATTCACAGTTCCTGCAAATGTCAGCCTGCTCTGATACCACTTGATCCGAATCTCGAAGCTTATCAATTACACACTGTAACCTCAATTTAATCAAGACCTTTTTTTGATGGTGCATGTGAATATAAAGACAATAAAGACTTGAATAATTAAGAGAAATAAAAGATAATACAATAATTAAAACCATCAACCAATTTTACACAAGAAGTTGATAACGGAGTTCGACAATCTCGCCTACATCTCCAGGCCTTTGTCTTCAGTGAGGGAGGCTTTCTCTATTAGATATTAAATTCTTTACAATATGCATTCAAATTACATCATATAGGGCATCTGAATGACTAGATGTATTCTTCTCTATCTCATAAACCTGACGCAACAAACGACACTGAAAACAGAGTAATAGAACTCCTGGAAACTACCTCCAAAGCTCAACTACTTGCACTACTCAAGAATACTTGACCCTGGCTTCAAGCTTCTTTTTTGCTTATTTCTTGTTTAAAACATCACAATGGCTTATTTTATATAGCCATGAGGTAGAGGGATCAAATCCCAACATCCCACTTTTCGTGACACTCAATTTGGCCCAATATCCACCAAGATATGGAAAAATAACCAAAACTAGTTAATAAAATCAAAAAAATCAAAAAAATAAGGTCAAAACCCACTTTACGCCAAATAATAGGGATACCCCCCCAAGATGAGCATGCGCCCCTATTTCTGGTCATATGGTTGAGCTTCTCGGATTTAAAGGCTAAGTCATAGCCATAACTACCATGCATATGGTAAGGGATCTGAATTATAGCCCATGGCCCCCACACCCACATACTTAACAACACTTTACATATAACTTTGTGGACTTTTTATAACAAGTCACATAGTAGTGCAATGGCATACAAATTATTCCCAAGTCGTAGCCTACCTTGGAGGTCATGAGTTCAAAACTCATGGAGACCATAATTTTTATAACATACAAAAAAATGAGCACACCACCTAGTGCCATGTGACAGCCCAAGTCTGGGCCATGTGGCACCTCCTTATTCGTTGCACTGATGCCACTTGTCAACTGGTGATTCGCCCATGTGTCTTCTCCGTACCTTCCATGTGTCATGTTGTACGACTACCACGTGTCATGTTCATACACTGCCACATGTCTAATTTTTATTGGTCCAAATCAGCCCCTAAAAATGCCAAAAATGACTGCCATGTGGCACATCCTGGTGCTTCCACGTGTCCTGCTGACATCATGCTGACATCATCTACCATTTGTCCTACTGACTGACTTTGACTTTGACTTTTTTCCAGTTTGACTTGAACTTCATATCGCGATATCAGGAGCATACGACGTTCGTTTGAGCCTATTCAAGTTGCATTGGGTTCATATTGACGAGGCCTTCGTACACGTCCTTTTTGACGTCATTCTGAGAATATTTATTTTTAGGCTTTTCTGAGCCCTATCAAGCTCTTGGATCCAAATCTGGATCACTGACTAAGAGAAAAATGACGACGCTAATAGAAGCGAAGCAAGTGATCCGAAAGCTGCAGATATCCCGTAAGTATCGAATAACCAGGTTTAGCGAGCTTCCCAGGTATGTACCAGTCTGGATTTCTCATACTTACACTTTATACACCTATTTTAACCATTGTCACTCTATACACTGTCTCTAAAGGATTTCATTTTTTGATTGAAGGAAATATGGAAATATTCCTTCGAGTATTGGAAAAGAATAGCTCGGGAACCTCATCGAGAAATTCAAGAAAATGGGCCAAGTGCGAGAGGAACTGGATCAAAGTCAACAAGGAAATGAAGGATATCGGGCTCTCAAGTTTGGCATGCACGATGACTTCATCAACTTATGCAACATAGTCAAATCGCGCATAGAGTGAGATTCGTCATGGGCCGAAGAACTAGAAAAGGTGGCAGACACACTGTCAGGTCAGGTGTGATAGTTTATGGAATACTCGATCAAAGCTCGGGCTCTGCTACAACATTTATGTGCCAGTCTAGTCAAGTATCAGGCACATGTATTAGAGATAAGAGAAATTTACGCGGCCCTGATGGAACAACATAAATTCCCATACGCCAACACTTGCGAGGAGTTGTTCATCAAGTCGGCGAAGTACGAGAAGAGTCACCCCCTTAAGTGATATCTTGAGATGACTCTTAGACAAACAGATAGAAGAAAATGCCATGTGGCGAATTTTGTTTTACTTATCTACACTTTAGCCATTATTTTTAGTTAATTTTATGTTATAAATAAGAGCATCGACCGATTAGTCAAGGGTCGATGGTTGTTGAAAGAAACTCTCATTTTTGGTTTTGTTAATAATTCTTTTGGAGCTACCTTTATGAGAAGTCCTTCTAAACTAGAGACAATTTTATGTTTTCATCAAACGCGTGTATGATTGGATGTGGAAAACAACTATTTTCTATATCGTCTCATGAATGGATGTTGTAACGAGTAAGAGATATTAAATCTATTGATAATTTATCTGATGCAATGTTTTACATTTCTTTATTTAATGATGAAAATAAATCTTTGTGTTATCATGTGATTGATGATTAGAGTTGAGTGAATTATTTTTCTTACCATTATTTATCACATGCATGTTTTCTTTTGATAATTTGTATCTCAGTCAGTAATTGGATTACTCACACAGTTAACATATTAGTACTAGGCCTGTCATAGATTATCATTGTCTGCACGCTCGAGTAAAGGGTTATCCCTAGATCAGCCTCTTCTACAGTAGTTTAGTTTGTTCCCACTTTGTTACCTAGTTGGTTTATACCGGATTTATCCTATATCAGTCTTTCCTAAGAGAAAAACACATAAAAGAGAATGTTTGAATAGAAGGAGAGAAACCTTCACAAGAAAACGTAAATCCCATCGATTATTTCGGTCGGATCGCAAGATCTGGAGAACCAGTCCACCATTAAACGTTGTAGAGTCTAATTGGGCCTTGGTGGAGGGTTTGGTTCTTGTTGTTGAGTTAAAGGGATTTAGGACCCATAAACAGTGCGGTAAGCCCAGAGGGCAGAGAAAAGTTGCAAATGCCAAGAATTTTTATTTTCCCCCACCATGCATTGGATCACAGTTTTAAGGAATTTTTTGATAGCTTCAACATGTCCATTCGCTTGAGGATAGTAGGGGGAGGAGTTCTCATGGAGAAAACCCTACTTGACATGTAACTCAATCATCATCAGGTTTTGAAAATGTGAACCATGATTAGTGACAATGGCTTGTGGAACACCAAAGTGAGTGATGATGTGGTTGAAGATAAAGACAGCTGCAGTACGACCATCATTAAGAAAAGTAGGCATAGCCTCAACCCATTTTGTGAAATAATCAACGACAATGATGATATAACAGTGCCCCCCAACTAAGGTAGGCTTACATTGCATCAAATCAATGCACCATTTGGGAAAGGGGTTGATGGCGACAAGAGGATGCAGTGAAGCGGGGTGGGTGCATACCTTTTTTTATGAAAAACTTGGCAGGGTGGGCATATTTTGACAGCCTCGATGCAATATTTGAAGATTGAGGGCCAAAAGTAACAGGAATGTAATATTTTATGAGTTGTATCCATCCCAAAACGTTGATCGCCACATGCTCCAAGGTGACAGTCATTTAGAACACGTTCAGCCTCATCAGGAATTAAACAATGTCATAGGATAGTTTCAATACCATGTCGATACAAAGTGTCACCGATGATAAGGTAGCATTTAGAATGGTGATGAATACGAAGATGTTCTTCAAGGGAGATATCAGGCTAAAAATGTTGGTTTTGAAGATAAATAAGAATATCTCCATACCAAGGATTGAACGTGCTAATGAGGAAAAAAGATTCATCAGGGAGAGAATCACTAGGATCAGTGTCTTCATCAGCATGGGGAATATCGCAGATAAGTTCCGCAAAAAACAATGACTTTTTAGCTTTCGATTTGGCAAATTTGAGATCGAATTCCTGAAGAATAGCGATACATTTGGAATATTTTCCCCCAAGGACTTGATGTGTTAGAATATTATACATGGGTTTCGAGTCTGCAATGACTGTGGTAGTGCGTAACAGGACGTAATGATGAAATCTTTGGATGGAAATGACAGTTGTCAGAGCCAACTTTTCAACATGTGAATATCAGATCTCTGGACCAGTTAGACTTTTCTCAGATAGTAGATCAAACGTTCCTCACCATTGGGGTCCTCTTGGACTAACACCATAGCAATAGTGGAAGTAGAGGCTACCAAGTAAAGGATATAGTCTCATGCATAATTCAGAGGATGCAAAAAGAGGTGTATGGGTCAATGCATGCTTAAGAGCATCGAAATATCATTGAGTTGTGTCATCCCATATGAAAGTGTTAAGAACCAAATATCAATATAGCATAGAAAAACCTCAGAAAAAGTACTCAACGCCTTGAAAAAAAGATAATTTCAGATAATAAGCCTCTTCGAGGGGGAAACCTCCTTTTACCCCACTTAAATGTTCAAGTACAAGATG
>SNQJ01S0009608.1:464933-483030 GCA_010110895.2 Picea sitchensis | reverse complement strand
AAATAACTCATCGTTATAGGGGTTGGCCTCCTACCACCTCCTAACCACCTCATCACGTCAATCCACCGTGACATGGCTATATCACACGGTCCATGTGGAATGATCTCTACTCTAGGGCTCAAGCTTGGAACCGGCTCAAAGAAAAAACTACACGAGATGGATGCAAAATCAAAGTTTCTCTTTCTCCCCTATTTGCAATCCATTAGTTGACTCTTCATGTTAGTCAACAGTGAGGTACACCAGTAAAAAATAGTGGGTCGTAAACACTCCACTGCGTAGAACATGAGTGGCCTTAAAGCCTGGTGCAACGAGGCTGACCCAAATATCTGTGTAAGAACAAGAACGATGATCTTCAAAATCAGGTTTTTGATCACCCTTATGGGGATTTGGCTCCCTACCTTATCTATTCCCGCAACATAGTGGGTGGAAATTTAATCCTCTATGTTCATACCACCCCCAACCCCCCGAGATTTGAGATTCACCACCTCGTCTCGGGGAGACAATCCTGTGATAAAATAGATGTCATCTACTTTAATCCTCAATGTTTTCCCATCGATATTGAAGGCCTCTATCTCCGAATCCCAATAGTTTACGAACATTTGGAGTAACCTCACTTGTGCCCTGATTCCTTTGAGAGCCAAAATTTATAAATACCACATCTTTTTAGAGCTAGTTGGGCCCATGCATCTCTTTCCACTACTGCATCTAGCTCCTCATGTTCCCTCTCTCTCCATTCAAGCACCATCCTACCAAAGGAGAATCATTTTTTGAGTTAAATTCATTAAAAAACTTGTTTGCAGACTTGTATGCGGGCTGCAGTGTTAACAGTCGCATGTAGGGCCACATATACACGGGAAGACTTTTCTTTTCCCATGTACATGTCTCCATATACACAACTAGATAAAATATAGCTTGTGTACACCCTAATTTACATATTGCGCCCTCTAAAACTAAAAAAATGAGGGCTAATTTGAAAATTTAAATCACTAGAAATGAAGAGGAGGGGAGGGGCACTTACTTGGTCCAAACGATTGTCAATTTTGTTGATCGTAGCTCCCGCAATCGACAATTGAATATCATGGGGAAAATGGTCTAAAATGCACTATGTGGGTAAAAAACGCAAATGGTATGGTAGAATTGTTCATTTTTACTATTAGTGGAAATTTTTTATCCACTTTATATAGTGTATGCTAATTTTTTACCTAGTGGACTAATAGTGCAGTGGAAGGAGTTGGTTTTGGTGGTTTTGTCCAGATATTTTTGCTATTTCTAGCATCATATGGCCAGTTCGTGCCTTTGGCATGTATTTTCTATCACTAGCATATAAGATAGGTTCTCAATCCATTTTGCATATTTTCATTTTCCTATGATTGTGATCTGTATGCCTTAGGTACAAACCCATTTATTAGCGACACAAAACCTTCTTACTACTACTAGAAGTGTTGTTATTGAGTGGTGGAAGCTTTCCAAACATGGGTGTCCTAGTTAGAACCTCTATTCCATTTGGTGCCCATGAAGAAATTATTTCGTAGGACCAACAGTCTCTTATAGTTCTAATATGACTTTGCATTCAAACCTAATATTATTACTCATAAGCATTTTGACCTTCACCTATGGGAGTCCCACCGAGTCTTGCTTAAGCTCTTTTCCAACTCTCTCAAAAGTGAAAAGACTACCGAGTGAGCTTATCTCTTTCACACTTGTTAAATGGATTTGAAAGGACATCTATTAGGTGTAAGTTTAACCCTTTTTCGGACCAAGTAGACTAATTTCAAAAAATGAACACTCTAGTCAACACTGGGGAAGAGTTCTCTTGGGTATTGTTTTATACTTTTTCAGGCCTAGGGAACTAAATTTACGAAAAAGGACATTCTTTGGAGTTAAGTTGTAATTGAAATCCATCCTCCTGCTTGCAGTACTGAGCCTATTATCGGTTACCTCTTTCTCGTTATAATCCTCTTACCTCAGCACTTTTCATCATTAGCCAAGCAGAGCCTTGTTTATATCCTTTGCAGCTTGACACCCTGTACCCTAAGAGGAAACATTCCCCCGAGTGTCCATGCCCCGCATGCAATTCCTTGCATTGAGCATAGGTATGTCCCATTGTTTGGAGCTAGTTTCTTACTCACGACACTTGTTTCCTCCCCTATATCATAGCATTCATTTTCCTATGAAAAAACAAAAAAAGACGGGCGAGAAAATAACATTATCTCATATCGACAACAATTGTGTCTCCTTTGATCAAAGAAAAAACTTTTGAGTCCACTTGTCATCCAAAGTTTGGGTTTAGCATGAACTTAGGAAGTTGAGCTCATTACTTAGAGTTTACTCCTCCGACTGGTTATTCTTCCAGTCCCTATGGAGAGTTTGATTGATGCCTCATGCATCACAAAATTTCATCATCAAGTCTATGCTACCAGATTCTTCCATATGTCTCATGCTCTTGTTCAAAGGAAGTCTATAAGGCCGTGTCGACCATTTCTCATAACTATTGACTTTGCATGTCGGTCATACCCTCAGTGTGTCTTAGAGTTACATGAAGTTGTAGTCCTACCGTGCACCCTGGTCCTACTTTCATTATAGGTAGGTAACCTTGAACCCAACAATCGACATCTCCTTATTGGTCGCTGACTGGGGGGTTTCCCTTGTGTTTGATGACAAGTAATATATTCACACATTGGGATTCATGCAATGTCTTGGATTCCATTAGCCTTATTGGTGGTTTCCTCGCCTTTGTCAGAAGTCTTCCTTATTGGCTGATATTTAGAGGGTCTTTTTCATACACTACTTACATCTGGTGCATGTGAAAGATGCATAGGGTCATTGGTTCACGAACATCCTCTTCGTTTGAGCTCCTCCAAATAATCAAGCTATTGATTTGTACCTCGTGCTCACTGATGAGAGATTCCTTAATACTGTCCTTTCAACGAGTCTCCTTCCATATACTTCATCTCATCTATTCTGGAAATGACTAGAGCCCTATGAATACCTAGAGGCTTGCAGTCATCAGTGGTAGGATCTCCTACCATCGACAGTTGGGAATACATCAATGTCTCCTGATCGATGGATTCTTCAAGTGTTCTACCTCAACACATTTATTCACACTTGTAAGAATGTACTTGGTGCATTTATACCTACTTTCATTATCTGTAGGTTGTCTTGTGTTTGTTAACGATATACCTTAATGATCGGTAATCAAACGCAGTCTCATTATGTTCGACATCAACTTCTCTATTCACATGATGTGGACTTGCACCTTTGGTGGATAGTGTAGAGTACATGGAGCATCAATTTATAGTAGCAACTTTCCTGAGTTGTTTCCATTGGACCAATACCCATATGACTTCAATGATCATGGGAGATCAGATTGTACTCCATTATATACATATATCTTCAGATTGATTTTGAGACTGGTTTTCCATTGGGCCTTGTTCATGACTATGACAACCTATGGAATGTGTCTACTTTGTATTTCCTATTCATGGCCATGAACAACTATTTGGTATATTTCCACATGGATCTGCAGTGTAGTTCAAATTGGAAGCCATTTGTACAAATTCATTATGGATTCTAATATTCTCATGAGTAACTAGTACTTCCAACTAAGTCTCCATTACTCCACTTTTGGGAGTTATAATGTATTTCATCCATCATAGATACTCCTCTAAACTCACACATTAGGGGGCATCTGTTATATCAAAATTTTCCTCACCCCATGCATCTTTCTTGGATGGCCTTTCCATTTCCCTATGAAGACTTGAAGTCTCCTTATGTACTTCCCAGAGCCAAAAAATCATATTTTCCACATATACGCGCCCTACTAGTTAGATAGCATGCATATAGGCAGGTTTCACCACTACAGACCGTGTACATTGAGTTTTGTGCTCAAAATTAAAAATTGTGTTGGGTTTCCATGTCATGTCATGAGATCCATGATCCTTGACCTTCCATATATTGGAAACGTTTCGACTCGGCCCTTCAATTCCATTTGAAGGCTATACATTGAGCCATATCCAAGCCGTGGAAGAGGAGAGAATTAAACTTTTGAGGGGAAAGATACTTTGGAGAAATTTTCACTTCACATTGGGTCTGCATCCCTTTATCCTTTAAAGTCTGAACACATTTTTCATCAGAACCTCATTGTATCCTTTATATGAGCTTACCTTTGGTGGAGGATTGAAGTGGTGGAGGCCCAGCTAGAAGGGACTTAGTTTCTCGGTTTTGATACGTGCCGACACATAAGTTTGTCACTTGTATACTTATGTTTATTATTTTAATAGAAATACTCTTTTCTCGTCCAATTGATATCTTGAAAATATATGAATTATTATTCCATGGGCGTATTTGTCATGTATGTTAATGGATTATGCTATTTTATATGCTAACATTATATATTATCACCATATTCTTGCATATATTGGTTGTTGAGGACAAGTTCCAGGTATAAAGCTTTGAGTTGCGTGCTCAACGGTGGTCTTCATCGAATGTCTGGATGAGGTAGGATCTTGACCTTATCTTGTTAGCATTTCATTTATATAACATACTTGGGATTAGAGTTGATTTCTGCACTCATTCCATCTGTTGTGGTTTACCCCATGGCATAGAGAGATTTTCCTCATAACAACAGGTGCCATGTTCAAGGGAGACAACAATAGCTGCCATAATGGATTCCAAAAGAATTGACCCACTTCTTTCAATTCCCCCCCCCCATCATGATTGGTGAGTACCTCTTTGTTTTTTAACAAGCTTGAGGAGAATAAAAAATGCTCGATGTATCTGACCTTCGATGAGTCCCTAGACATATGTTTAACGAACCTAAAGAAGGAGGGGTTCGGTCATGTATGGGTCCTAGGGATTGGTCCCACAAAGGTCCTTCAATGCATAATTTTACAAGCCTAAAGAAGGTAAACTCAATGGTTTTTCATGTTTAGAGATCTGGAAAGAAATTAAATACGACTCTGTGGGTGAATTTTTCGTAAATTTAGTCTCCCAAGCCCGAAAAAAGTGTAAGACAATACAGGGGAGAACTCTTCTAGTCATGCTTTACTAGAGTATTCATTTTTCGTAATTAGTCTTGCGAGGCTAAAAAAGACATAAACTACCACTCGAAATACACCCTTTCAAATCTTCTAACATGTGTGAAATGAAGCAAGCTCACACGAAAATATTTTCATGTTTAGGGAGTATGAAAAGAGCCTAAAGGAAAATCCAAAGAGTTCCTTTTTCGTATATATTTTACGAGTCCAAAAAAGAGATAAAACTATACTTGGTAACCTATTCTCATGTATTAATGAGCACGAGAAAGAACAAATACTGAGCTCGGTAACTTATTCTCATGTATTTACGAGCATGAGAAAGAATAAAGACTAAGCTTGTTCTAGAAAAAAATACTACATTACGATGGGAACGACCCCCAAGCGAGGATCCCTCCTAGTTGTGTGTCTCTCTAGAGGTATATTGCAAAATGGAAGCAGTGTGATGCGAATGACTAGTGTGAATCATAATTGCAATGGATATAAGCAAGTGAGACTAAAAATAGCACAAAGCAGTAGCAAGATATAAACAAGAAAGACGAAAAATAACAATGAAGAAGTGGCGAGACAAACCATTAAGCATACAATCTGTTTCATTTTTTAATGAGATTGAAACAAAAAAGGGACTGTGCTTGAGTGGTATTCCACCCCTAGATAAAAAAATAGCATCTTAACTCCAACATGATATCTAGAGGATGGAGACATGCCCCCCAAGCTTCATTTCATTCACCTACTCTTCTCCTATCGCTAATGTATATACCCAATAAAATCCTGGTTACTAATAGGAAATGTTCACCAGAGAGGGAGGAAGAAAGAGGATCAATTGACCCAGGTGGATGAAATGAAGGTTCAATTATGAGTTCTAAAGAAAGACTTGACTCAGTAGGAGAGGGATCTGTTTCATTTTTTAACGAGCTTGACAAAGACAATGAACTATGCTCGTAGGCGTCTGTTTAATTTTTTAATGAGCTTGACACATGAAAAGGACTATTCTCGTAACCTCTGGGTTTGATTCCTAGACCTCTGTTTCATTTTTTGGCAAGATTGACACAAAAACATGAACTTTTCTCGACTCTGGTTTTATTTTTTAATGAACTTGGAACCTAAAATAAAACTATGCTTATGACCTCTTCTTGATCATGGATTCCAAGAGGACAATGCTCTAGAAGGAATACATGTCAAGCGACATACCTCAATCATGGATTCCAAAACATCTTCTTTGGATGGAAGAACAACGCTCTAGAAGGAATACATATCGAGGGTCGTAATAGGGGTAAGGAAATTAGGCTCTAGTATCCCTATTGAATAGATCACCATGTCAATTACTGGATCTAAGTAAAAAGAAGCCTCATCCAGAGTTGAACGCATGGGACATGTTGCCACATAATTAACCTGTAGTAGGGGCGATACTGTTTGCACATAAACACCATTTAGGGAAGGCAGGCGACTGTCAGTAAAATGAGGATGAACAAACAAAATCTAATAGATAGTCACAATTTTTCCATTATGAGGGAAATATATCACTTGAAAGAGAGTGGACATGATAACTTTCATGGCGTAGACATAATCTCTCCCAAGGAGAAAAGTAAAATCCAAAGCGTCGTGAACTACCATAAAGTCAATATAGATGGTTTTCCCTCCTAAATTAACGGGTAATTGAGGAAGGATCCCTAAAGGTTGAGTAATTCATTTGTTAAAATCTAACAGATTCCAGGTGACTGACAAAATTTGAGGACAACCCAAATCTTGCCAAGTAGTTGAGGATAGAGTACTAACGAAAGCACCTTCGTCTCCAATATTTTGAGGGACACTCCTACCACAAACCTGAACAATGATTTGGAAAGGTATGTAGGAAGGAAGATGAGGTTCAATTAGCCCATGCCAATAGAAAGGAATGGTCTCATTACTTGGAGGGGTTTCAATAGTAGGAGGAGAAATTCCCCCTTGTACGGTAGAATTGGAATTAACAAGAAAAATGTGAGCGATATTGACTTCACTCTCTAATGGGAGAGTGGAATTGACCGATGATGGGATCAAATCGATCACTTGGTGAGTGTCAATATCTAAGGGGAGAGCAGGATTGATCAATGATGGACTCGGGTTGACCACTTGGATTTCACTCTTCAAGGGAAGAGTGTGATTGACTGATGATGGAACCAAATCGACCACTTTAGCTTCAGTCTTCAAGGGAAGAGTGGGATCGACCGATGATGTAATCAGATCGATCACTTTAGCAGCCAATGGTGGGTTGGGAGAGAGATTAAGATAATAATTTGGAAGTTGTGGTTGGGAAACAATTATTTCTTCCAACAATTTAGAGGCTTCATCCATACGAGGGAAAAGGTGAGTTTGATGACTTCCTTCGCATAACCTACAAGGAAATTTGACTCTATTTTTCTTCTCTCGAACCTTACTTTCACTAGTTGATGTGTTTTCACTAGCATGACCTACAGAGATTAATGGCACAAGTTGTTTGGAACTCGTGGATTACACATCTAAAACCTTTGGAATACCGGGGAAATCATTAAGAAGGTGGTCACCCTTACAAATCCTGCAAGGGAATTTGGGTTTTCGAGTTGTCTTGATAGGCTTGTGAACCTCATCAATGTTCCCATCCTGATTAATGGTAACTGGTTGATTTCTTCCAACATGTCCTTCAGTGGTTGGAATTTTGGCCCCTTGCTTATTTTTCTTCTTCTTAATCTTCATTTTCTTCTTCTTCTTATGCACCTGGTTACTAGTTTCAGAGATTTCACTAGGAGGAGGAGAAAAAAAGGGAAGAAGATGCAACCAATGAAGAAGACGAAGGGTCAATATGAGGTACATGTTCTTTGGGTGAGGTGCTTGCATTTGAAGCATTGGGGACATTCGATATTATTGGAGTGGAAAACAACCATACCGGTAACCCGAAAGTGAGTACATGAAGACTTAGTGTGGCAATATAAGGAGGACCAATGTTTTCAAAAGAAGGAGAAAAAAAAGGTTCCCTGGGAGAAGGGGTTATTTCGTTGGTAGTTCTAGGAACTGGCACCATAAACACTGATTCAACCTAAGATCCGCTAGGGAAAACAAACAACACATGCTAAAAACTCTAGGAAGAAAACAAACAAACAAACCTTCCCACAATGAAACCACTAGTCGGTGATGAAATCCAACGTTGCGGTATCAATATAGCAAGGGGACGAGATAGAGTGGGTGGAACAGTTACGTTGGTGACCTGGTTAATAGACTTACACCCTGTTGCAAGTTTCCACACGATGAAACCGTTGGTTACCCTCCAAGGATCCCGAGTGATTTTGATCAACGACTGTTCCAGGAACAACAAAGACTTTCTCCTTTGTCTTCACCTTGTGTATGACCCCTAAATATTATGGCCACTAATATTACCACTTACAACAATATATCTTATGGAAACAATCAACAATCAAGTATACACACAAGGGAAGGGCCGAAACCCAAAATCCTCTTGAGAGGTGCCTCTGACTAAGGTGTGAACCTCCCAAGTGATCCACAAGTGTTTAACGATACCTTTTGTAATACATGCACACCACTCCACCAAGACCAATGAAGCGGGGTTAGTTACTCCACTGATCCCAATGTGAACTCGTGATTGACCCTTGTGTGAGAAGGGTTTCCCAAGAGAATGATGCAACACCTGGATTTCTCTCCCTAACTAAAGATTCAATGTTTGTTTTATAGATTTGGAAAGTTATCTTCACCACCTACTCCAAATCCCTAAAACTAATCTAATGTAGGTTTGTAGAGCCCTAGAAAGAAAAAAAACTCTAGATGGATTTTAATTAACGCTTTAATTTTATGGTTGTTTGTTTACTCAGGGGTATGGAGGTGCAATTGATGATATTGTGACCTGACTCTTAAAACCATGCAAAATGAAAATGAAATGAAAAAAATTCAATTTCGATGAATGCTAACTATGGAAAGGATAAGAGTCTTTTTTCCATTCCCAAATTCATAAACCCAATGAAATCTACCAAATGCAAACTACAAATATGCACCACCCAAAAACTAGAATGATTTTTTTTTTTCCAACGCAATGAGATATGCAAACAACTTTAATGCTTCACTACTTTCAAATGGAATGAAAGGAATCAATGTTTGACACAAAGAGACATCAACCAAGAAATAATATCACACAAAAATGCACTCAAAAAGGTTGACAAGTACCCAAAGAATACCAATGTTATAATTCTTCCAACATAAGTTCAAACAAGAACCCAAATGATGTAAAAGAAAAATAAAACAATCACTCTTGGAAATCCTCAAAAAATGAGCAACAAGAATCAATATTCAAGGTTGGTTTGTGGTAAACAATAGATTCCTAATCGTTGAAAAAGTGAGATGTTTCAACGAAGACAAAAAGAGCTCAATACCAAACAACCTTTGCAAACTCTAGTTGATGAAAACTTTCGAAAAATCAAGCAATATGAGAACTTTACGAGACGAATATCAAACAACTGAAAGGTAGGATGAACCTGAGGATCTTGTTAACCCAAGGGTACCATAAAATTTCACAACTACTAGAAGTTTGAAAACTCGAAGAAAGAAAGGAAATGAGTAATGTATATCAATTTCTCAATCAAAACAAAGTCAAAGACAGATTAGGAGACTTTGGGCTAAAAGCATCCACAACAGACTGAGAAAAGCAAGACAAAACCTCATAAAAACACATAAAAGGAGAGAGTGGTGCTCCTTTAATCAAATATAAACAACATTATGACACTCCCTATATGGTTGAGGGGGAGCGCCAGTCAGGCCAGTGGTGCCCTGGTAGCCACTGAACAGAGGTGTTGGTCCTGAAAAATCTTAAAAAAGGATTCCACAAAGTAAACCTCAGAAGATACTCAATCAATGAATCTATAAACACTTCAATTAAGAAGAGGTAAGGGGAAATAACTCAGAATCAAGCATCAAACAAACAAGATCTAATAAAAAATAAAGGGTTTAGAAGAATTAAAGGAAAGACAAGTCAAAGTCCATTCCCCAATGGAGTCGCCATTTTTCTGTTATGAGAAAACTTACCCTGCAGACAAGTTAAGCCCCCCTTTGGACCAAGACCCCTTCTTTGGTCCAAAGAAAGAAGTAAACAAATGGTTGTACTTGTTTATTTTTCAATAATCTAGGCTTAAGCATGAGGTTCATTCCATTTTAGAATTTTACTTAAACCATAGACAATTTGTTGCAGCAACCAAGATCACAAGAAGTATCCTAGGAAACCCTTCTCAATAAGGGAAGAAAACCCAACCAATCCTTTTCTATATTCTTAAAGAGAAATGCCTCCACCACCAAGAATACCTAGCACACAAAAGGGTGCGCTCAAAACCTAGAAGACTAGTGCCCAAGAGAGGTGTGCACTTTTCCCAAGAAGATGTACTTGCTGAAATTTCCAAACTCACACATAAGATATGATTCCTCAATGGGTAATTTACCTTTACTTATATTAGAATGAACCTGTCAACAAAAGTGTCTATTGGCACAACAGGGCCAACCTCACTATCTCACAATATAATTAATAATTACCAGATTAATTATCTTTTACATTAAGGTGGGGCTGACCTATACCCTTTACATTACAATTAGGGTTATAGGTAATTCTGACTCTTGAACAATATAGCAAGGGATCTCATACAACCACTAGTGCTCAACCACTAGGGGCACATCCATAGGGATGTCCATGTCTCTATCTCGCTATGTCTCACAGGAGAACCACACTCACTAGTGCTCAACCACTAGGATCACGTTCACTTGTGCTAATCCACAGGCACACCCAACTCAACAGATCTTCTTTCCCATTGCATTACACAGGAGAGTCATCTGGAGTTCATCATCTCAACTCTCTGCTAAGAGGAGGCTAATACATCATTTTCATCTTTGTCTTATAACGATGCACCCAAATCATGGTAATTCACACGTTCACCTTGTGCTCAACCACAAGTATGTCTACCTCAACATATCTTCTTTCGCAATGCGTTACACAGGAGAGTCATCTGGAGTTCTTCTCAAGTCTCTGTAAGGAGGAGGCCATCACTTCGTTCCAGTTCTGTCTAAGATAGGAACCATACACCCATCTCAAGGGATCTCTCTCAAGTTAGTGTCTTTGAGGATGTCTCACACAATTGTAATCATCAACACTACTTTCCTTATAGATCTAGTTCATTACCAATCGAAATGAGAAAGAATTACCCATTAAAATGAGAAAGAGAAAGAGTGTGATGTACCTTTTTTCAATGTTTGTCCTCACTTCTCCAAGCTTAAGGATTGATCTCCAAGCTCCTTAGCATGAGTTGGGACCTGTGATGAACAACAAATAAATCCTTTCTCCTACTCTATGTGATTAGATAAAAAAAATCTATCTATACCCGATTTGACTTAAGCATAGACATTACAATGAACAATCATATTGAAAGGAATAGGCCAAGTTAATATTAATAGAAATCCAAAAGAAGGCACTTAAAAATCAACTTGATGTCGGTGCAATATTCTCCAAGATCTCCTCATCTAGCCTTTGCATGAAAATCTTGAGATCAAAATGTTGAATTCTTTCTCCCAGGATCAAATGTTTGACACCTTAAATATTCCCCTATTCACCTTGGAAATGCCTTCAATTTATAGGATTGGGAGGCTCAACCATCATGAGATAATAAGGTAAGTGGTTGAGGATATGGCTCCATTATTTGCAATTTTATCCTAATATATTTCCATAGGATAGGATTCGACCAAAAACAACCTCATCTCTTCAAAGTTGTCCCTTAAGAAAAAGCGAGATTCACCATATTTTCCTAGAACCAAACTGGTGCTCCCCTTGAGTTAGAGATAGAGTGCCAATGAAACAGCCTAAATAAGGCCAAGGGGGAACCACCCTATGAATTGACGCTCCCCCAACATGGCCAGGGGGTGCCACCCTTCATAAATGCTAAAACAATGGTCAAATTTCCATGTGAAAAACATGTTTCTGGCCTTGAGACGATGGGTTTCTTCCTCCAATATGACTTAGGGATCATAAAAAATGTCTTTCATGGTGTCAATGAGTTGTGACACTTGGAAAAATGCATGCGACACTTATTAAGGTGCATACAGAACTCGACAAAGTGCATGTGACACTTAGTAAGGTGCACATGTCACTTTGCGACACTTGTGACACTTGCAACACTTAGGGTGCAACACTTAGGTGTGGCATTTGGATGTGTAACACTATATATGGATTTATTCTTGTGTCCAAGTGTTGGAGTGTACTAATTATTTAATGCTCTTTTGGATACCCCAATAGAGGTCTTCCCTTTTCCTACATTTCCTTTTGAATATTCTGCAATTCCTTTCCTTCCAAAGCATCCATAACAAGAAACCCATAAATACATTGCATGCCCTTTTGAGCATTGGGTTCTCGAATAGAGAGGCTCTCCAATTTTCCAAAGTGAGAAGGACACTTTCTCTATATATTTTTGTCTGCGTGAAAAGGGTCACTCCCACATCCCACATCGTACTAATTTTGGGGTATCTATTGAAAATATGCTCCATTATTTCTTCACTTGCTCGACACTTGGGGAATACAGAGGGTCCCACAAATCACCACTTAATTAGCCTATCCCAGGTAAGATTTTTCCCTTTTACTAAAAAAAAATGAAATATGAGATCTTATGCCATAGCTCCGCATTCCATATTTTCTCCTAAATCATATTCTTTCGAAGATATTTTATGTTTGGATTCAATATTGTATGCCTATTGGACTATAAAGTTCCCACTCCCTTGGGATCCCCATATGAAAATGTCATCTTCTTCATGAATCAAAATTCATTTGTTTTTGAGATAGTTTCCTAGCCATCGCTGAGCTTCAATCGAGACATTTGCAGGTCAACCATTATTTGAAACCCAGTAGTGAAATATCTCTTGTTGATTGGGTTTGACGTTAACCCAATATTGATGAGAAAGATCTCATCCTTGACTTAACAAAAGGGTTAGGGAATCCGCCAATTTTGGCTAATCTATTAATTTGGATTCCTATTGCCATGCATCATCCTAGAAATGTGTCGGTATGCCAAATCTAATTTCCCAAAAATAATTATTTTGGACTAAGGTTTTATTATTTCATCCGATGGTCCAAATTCATGATCTAGAATATGCTCCTTCCATTCCAACCAAGGAATTGACATCAATGTGGCTAGAATATTTTTTTTTCCAAATTTTGCACCATAGGTATCCCTTACCTTTGACCCACCTCCACTAGGTTTTGGTAGCAAGGGATTTTCCCGTGACAATAGGATTGTTCATCATGCCTCTATCTTATTTAGGAAAATAGAGCTTGTCCCAAGATAATAGGACCCATCTGTGTTCACGGGAAGGACCTCCCCATAGGAATTCTCTTTGTAGGGTTAAATTTCTTTTAAGGATTTTGGTAGGAGAAGCAAAAACTGAGAAGAGATACAAGGGAATTGATTGGAGCATAGATTTGACTAGGGTAATCTTGCTTGGGAGGGTTAGAAAATGAAAGGTCCAGTACTTAATCTTGTCTTCAATCTTGGAAAGTAATTCTTCCTAGGAGGAATTTCTTAAAATATTTTCAAAGAGAGGGGCTCCCAAGTATTTGGAGGTAAAATAACCCTTTTGAAAACCTATAAATTTGAGGATATTGGCTTGAAATCTCAAGAGGGTGTTGAAAAAGAAGACTAAGGATTTGTTGAGGTTGATTTTCGTTCCTAAGGCTAACATAAAGGTATCCAAAATTTGTTTGATATCTAGGGCCTCCCACACTGTGGGAACCCCCATAAGTATGGTGTCATCAATGGATTGCAAGTGAGAGAGAGGATAAACATTAGGACATAATTAATACCCTAAATGCATCTTTCTTAGGGAGCTACTTTTATGATTCTACCCAGACCTTCTGTAACTAATATGAACAAGAAAGGGGGTAGAGGATCCCCTTGCATGATTCCTCTAGTATGATTAAAGGTGTATGAGGGAGAACCATTAATAATAATGGAGAAAAAAGATGAAGATATTGGATTATGTATATTGTAACATTCCCAACCACCCAGGCTGGGCCACGCCACACAAAAATCTCCTTTTTTTTTACAACTCTGATACCACTTTGTAATGTCCCCATTACCATCAACTCAACAATTGTTTTGTGATACCACATTGTATCATTCCCAACCACCTGCTGGGATATGCCACTTAAAATTTCAAACTCGGATACATATTTAAATCATAAAAATACTCTGCAAGTGCACAAATTCATACAAAATAATAGCAGAAAATATGCATGCAACATACACAGGAAAACCCATGAAAAAAATGCATAAATATTAATGCAGCACTTGGATTAACACATAATTAAATTACTGAAATGTTTTGCATATGAACAGAGTTGAGTGGAATAACAATAATAATTTATAAACACCATTATCAGAGAGATTCCATAGCAGAAGACAGATAATTATACACACAATAAATAAAATGAGCACATGAAATACACTTATCTCATGAAATAGACACCAAATGCATGCATACCTTCCACATTCCTCCTAGCCTTAGACCACACCACTCATAAACTATCAACAGTGGGTCACCCCTGATTTGGGGATAAATTACACCTGGGTAAAGGATTTCTAACCATACTAAGGTCTCTTTGAAAATATACAATTCAGACACGGGTGCCAACTCAAACTAATAGCCTACAATCCCTCATTCCCCACATTCTTGTCCCACCCGAGGAAGTGTGTCCCTTCTCTACTCAACAGTCCTTTGGCTGCCCCACTTCCCTTCCGGGGCTTCAACAATAGGCCATACATGAAGTCTCAAATCCCTGTAGCTACAGTTTGGCACCTTGGGAAACCAATTCCCAGTAGTTCTCTCACATGGAGAGAATTCTCACGGGCTTGGAAACATGTTTCTTTAGTGTCCTACGAGCCTGACAACCCACTTCTTCATTGTCCTATGGGCATGAAAACCTGCCTCTTCAGTCTATCTCCATAAATAACCAAAGCCTTGATACATGAATAGATACGGGTGTTCATAGCATGAAGTTACATATGACAGTCCCCTGGAGGTAGAGAGGTGCGAATGATAATGGGAAGATGTCCCCAAAGGCATTAAATTTTGCCAATTAAATTTTCATGTTCCCACTTGACACTTGTCATGTTGGGAATTATCTTGGTTCCACATGGATTCCCTCACAATATTATATGTTCCTCAACATAAGGACTTAGGATATATTTAAATTTCCATACTTTATACTTTATACATTTTTTGGAATATTAATAAAATATTCCTTTGGGTTTAAGCCCCCTAGCTTAGCCCCTTTTCCCCAGACTCTTAGCCCCCATTTCCTATTCTAGTGGATTTTATCACCCCATACTATTTTACATGGTTGGTCTAGAACAATAATGTGTTTTCATTAAAATTGAGTGTGATTGCATTTTGCAAAAATAGGCTTGCTAGCCTTTCAACTTCATCCTCACCAACCCAATAACCATACATACACTCTAGCCTCAAAATACATTCATACAAAGGCACTCTGGCCCTAAACTATCATGGATCATCATCCTATATGTACAATTAAATTTATATTTACAATGGGGTTCAGCCTAGGGGTATTACATTCCCCTCCCCCTTATTTATGCACTTTCCTTAGTGCAATAGACACACATATACACTCAAAATTCAAAAGTCCTCAAAAAAATGTGGATATTCTATCTGCATAACATCCTCATTCTCCCAAGTTGCATCCTTGGGACCGTACCGGGTCCATTGGACCTTTACCAGTTCTATTGCTCGATTTTGGAGCAGCTTGAATTTTCGATCCAATATGCATACTAGTTGAACTTGAAAGTCTCCTTCTTGCTCCACCTAAATCACATTCCAACAAATGACATGATTAGCATCAGGTACATAATTTTTAAGCAATGATACATGGAATAGATTATGAATACACATTTATGAAGGTAAGGTTAGCATGTATGCTACATGACCAATCCTCTCCAATATTTCAAATGGCCCACCATAACGAGCTGCCAATTTTGAACAATTTATCAACTTTAGGGAACTTATCTTGGTCTTTACTTTTAAAAAAACATGGTCACCCACTTTGAACTCTCTGTGAGTTCTCCCCTTATTAGCATAATGTTTTTGCCTATCCTGGGAAACCTTTAAATTTGTTTTATTCTCGCCATTTGCTCTTCCATTTCCCTGAGTAATTCAGGTCCAACCATTGCTCTGATTGCTAGGTTGTCCCAACTCACTGGTGTGTTGCATTTTATGCCATAAAGTGCCTCAAATGGGCTCATATTTAGAGATTCTTGATACCCATTGTTATAAGAAAACTCCACTAAATTCAAATAATCCTCCCATTTGGATGGTTTATCCATCACATACATCCTCAACATATCTTCAATCTCTTGATTCACCTTGTCTATTTTCCCATCCAACTTTGGATGATAGGTTGTGATAAAGTTCATATTGGTCCTAGATCTTTTGAATAATCCTTTCCAAAAATTTGATGTAAATTTTGGATATCTATCAGACACAATTGTCTTGGGTATACCATGTAGTCGAGTAATTTCTCTCATATAAATATCAACAATTTTGGTTGCCTTGTGAGTGAGATTTACTAGAATAAAGTGGGAAGCTTTAGTAAGCTTATCCACCACCACCATGAAGAAATCATGTTGTTTGGTTGTTTTGGGAAGCTTGGTGATGAAATCCATTGTTACATCTTCCCATTTCCACTCAAGAATGGGTAATGGCTCTAACAAACCAGCTGGGTGTCTGTGCTCGACTTTGACTTTTTGACATTCCAAACACTTAGCAATAAAATCAACAACCTTTTTCTTCATACTTGGCCAATAATATTGGCTCTTGAAAAATTTAATAGTCTTCTGCTAACCTGGGTGTCCAACATAAGGAACACTATGCATTTCTTTTAATATCAGTTTTTTCAATTCTTGATAATTTGCCACATAAATTTTGAGTCCGTACAAAAGAATTTCCTCCCCTTTTAACTTAAAATTATCAATTTTTTGCTGCAAAATACCTTGTTGTAGTTTTGTCTTTATTTCCATGTACTGTAGATCTGATTTTGCAGCCTCTAAAATTATGTCTTTCAAATATGATGTGTACATGCTAATGGTTGTAGCATACATCTCATGCACTCTCCTATTGAGTTCATCGACGACCTTGTTCTCTTTACCCTTGATATGTTTTATATAAAAGTCATATTCATTTAGGAATCCTAACCAATTTCTTTGCCTGACATTTAGAGTTGGCTTCCCAAATAAATATTTCAAACCACTATGGTCTATCCTCAACTCAAATATTTTCCCCATGAGGTAGTGCCTCCACATATTCAAGGCATGCACTATGGCTGCCAATTCGAAATCATGAGTAGCATAGTGTCTTTCATGTTCCTTTAAGTTTCTTGATTCGTAGCACACTACATGTCCATTCTAACTAAGAAATCCACCAAGTCCTTCTTTACATGCATCTGTGCATACAATGAATTCTTCATTTGGATCCACAATCCTCAATATTGGAGAACTAGTCAACAAATACTTCAAGTGTTGGAAACTTCTTTCACATTCTGACGTCGACTCAAACTTCACACCCTTTTTTTTCTAGGAAGTGATTGGGGTTCAATCTTTAAGAATATTTCAATAAATCTTCTGTAGTAACCCGCAAGTCCCATGAAGGATCTTGTTGAAATATTGTAACTGCAAAGAGTATTCTATTTATTATTGATGTATTATTCATTATATCAATCCCCTTTTGTGGATTGATCATGTCAGGTATTGTAAATGACCAAATACCCTTTTACAGATTGGTCAAACCCTAATTGTAATATGCTAAATGAGAATTCGACCCACATAATATATTAAAGTGGTTATAACCACCCAAAAAGAGAATTTGGCCCTGCCAGTGAAAAGACGTGTCCTTTCAGCTCCTGCCAGATTGTATAAATAAAGGAGGCCAGTGCCTCATTTGTTCACTCACTCACTTGTTTATCAGAGCGCAAGTTTGGAGCTGCAGTTGGAGAAGAAGGAAGAGAGAGAGGCACA
>SNQJ01S0009608.1:453763-464923 GCA_010110895.2 Picea sitchensis | reverse complement strand
TGACTTCCAAGATTGATCTATACAGATCAAACATGTTGCATATGTACAAATATTGATGTGTGTCCAGAGGATTCTCCCAACAAGAGGGAGAAGACTATGACGAGACACTTACTCCAGTAATTGAATAAATAGTTCCAATATTTATGAAGACAACCAAAACAACCATGATTCATATATAAATGCAGGGGGAGAAATCCCCATATTTAAAATTGAGTGGCAGTTGGTGCATTACAATAGTTATGTCATGGAAACATGACTACAATAAAAGATAGAGTTACCTCCATGAAAGAAGAAGAGATACCTTCAGTATCAGTTATTGAGCCACTCTCAATTTCAGATAAAGTTGTTGTCGTGATAGAATAAGAGGAGTTACTCACATATTTCAGCATCCATAGTGAGGATGAAGCAATCATTCTCAGCTTTAGAGTAGGTGTAGGTGTAGAGTCCCAGTTCCAGAAGGAACAATTATAGAAAGAGGGGATGACATACTCTCAAGTAGTGAGACAAATAATTCTTTGCAGAAAGCACATAGAGCTAGCACATGATTGTGCATATTGAGTTGCAACTAAGCAAGTGTACCAGATTGGTACAATGCAATGAGAAAAAATGATTTGAAGATTGAAGATAGAAAGACTCATGTCTGCTAGTTGAAAAAGGATCTGTACATATTGAAGCAAGCTCCTAGAGCTTGATATGGAAAAATTTACAGTTTCCTGAAGAGCTTGGGATTTACCAAGAGTAAAGTTGATTCTAACCTTTATCTCAAGGTCATGAATGATGAGCCAGTGATGTTACTACTATATGTAGATGATGTATCCTTGAAAAAATGAAGAAAATATCATCACAGATTGCAAAAGAATCTCACCACAAAGTTTGATGGAAGACCTAAATGCATTATCTCTTAGGTCTTGAAGTTTGGAAGAGCACAGAGAAGATCTTCTTTAACCAAGGGAAGTATGCAGTTAAAATTGAAAAGGGTTGACATGTTGAAATGAAAATCCATGTACACACCCATGGAAACGAAGTTGAAGCTCTTGGAAGATACCTCGTTAGAATTGGTTGATACTACTCTATACAAACAAATTACTGGTTCAGTGATGTATCTGACGAATACCAGGCTAGATATATGTTTTTCCTTGAGTTAGTATCTGGTAGAACCCAGACGTGTTCACATTGTTGCTACAAAACATATGATGAGATACCTTAAGGGTATGTTGGATTTTGGTCTCTATTATACTAGAGATCATGACTTCAGACTGAATGGTTACACCGATTCAAATTGAGTTGAAAGTGTTTCTGATAGAAAGAGCACTTTAGGATGTTGTTTTAGTCTAAGGTCAGCCATGATCTCATGGAAGAGTAGGAAGCAATTCAATATTGCTCTGAGCACGGTAGAAGTAGAATACATTGTTGCATGTTCCGCCAGTTGTGAAGCCATATGGATTCATATATTGTTGACTGATCTATTTGATCTGGAGATGGAAGACACTGTGATTCTATGTGATAACCAAGTTGTATAAAAATGATGGAGAACCATGTGTTCCATGATGAGTCAAAGCACATAGAGATCCGATATCACTTCACCCATGATATAATGAAGAGAGGAACTATAAAAATCCAATATGTTGAAATAGATGAATAGGTTGCAGATGTGTTAACCAATCCTCTGTCTCATGTAAAGTTTGATCACTTTAGAGACAAGCTTGGTATAGTCCGAAAGGACCTCCCTCGAAAGGGGGAGTAATGATGATGATACTATGGTATCCTGATAAGTAGTGGTAGCTCCGTTATGATTTTTATAATCCTAGGGAATCTTATGATTCCTGGGCAGATCTCGAAGGTCCGGTAAGGACGGTCTGCCAGAGTACGACGTGGTAGCTCCATTAGGATTTTATATCCTAGGGAATCTTATGATTCCTGGGAAGCTCCTTAGGGATTGTCAGAGTACCACAAAATGTTGATGTGCCAACTTAATTGTTGTGATGATGTGCCAACGTAATTGCTTTGATGATGTGTGAGCTTAATTATTGTGATGATGTGCCAACTTAATTGTTGTGATGATGTGCCAGCTTAATTGTTGTGATAATGTGCCAACTTAATTGTTTTGATGATGTGTCAGCTTAATTGTCGTGATAATGTGCCATCTTAAATGTTGTGATGATGTGCCAACTTAATTATTGTGTTGATGTGTTGGCTTAAATGATGTGATGCCAGCTTCATGCTGATGATGTGCCAACCTCGTGTTGTGATGATGTGCCAACCTCGTGCTATGATGATGTGTTTCCAGCTTTGTGTTGTGATGTCAACCTCGTGTTGAAGACTCTCAGCTCAGTGTTGATGTTGATGATGCTCCAACCTTTGTCTTGTGTTGTTGATGTTATTGATGATGATGATGTATTAGTGTTATACTAATCCATGTTGATGATGCCACTTCAGCTTCTTGCTGAAGATGATGATGATGATGTTATTTTAGCTTTAATGTTGAAGATGATGATGTTACTTTAGCCTCATTCTAAAGATGTTGATGATATTACTTTAGCTTCATTCTAAAGAAGATGATGATGTTACTTTAGCCTCATGCTAAAGATGTTGATGATATTCCTTTAGTCTCATGCTAAAGAAGATGATGATGTTACTTCAACCTCATGTTGATGAGGATAATGATTCTACTCCAACTCCATGTTGAGAATGATGATGATGAGAAAAACTTCCGATGATTTATAGATACGCCAGTCAGTGTTCCAAGATGTTGTTGATGATGCTTCCCTCTCTCTCGTCTGATGTTGTTGTAGAATACCCTTCTTGTTAAGGGAGAGTGTTGAAATATTGCAATTGCAAAGAGTATTCTATTTATTATTGATACATTGTTCATTACATCAATCCCCTTTTGTGGATTGATCATGTCGGGTATTGTAAATGACCAAATCCCCTTTTGCAGATTGGTCAAACCTTAATTGTAGCCCACATAATATATTAAAGTGGTTATAACCACCCAGAAAGAGAAGTCGACCCTGCCAGTGAAAAGACATGTCCTTTCAAATCTTGCCAGATTGTATAAATAAAGGAGGCCAGCACCTCATTTGTTCACTCACTCACTTGTTAATCAGAGCACAAGTTTGGAGCTGCAGTTGGAGAAGAAGGAAGAGAGAGAGGCACATTACTTGGGAGAGGAATTTCTGTATTGTTTTGTTTATTCTCTTGGCATTGTATTGGCTATCTATATTAAGGACGTTTTTGTTGGGTTTTCTCCCCCATGAGGGTTTCCCAGGATAAATGATGTGTCTCTTGTGATTGTGTATTTCTCAGTGATCCTATATATGCTATAGTTATCCAGTGAATTGAAAAGAAACCTAATAATAGATTAAACTATAACAAATCTCACCTCAAAGACATTCCTTGGTGTTGGCACCCTTCAATGGATTTTATCTTTTTTGGGTCCATTGTTATCCCTTTCTATGAAATAATATGCCCCAAGTAATGTATCTTCCTTTGGTAGAATGACCACTTTCTCAACTTTGCAAATAGATGATGTTCTCTCAATACCTGTAGCACCATAGTCAAGTGTTGCTCATGCTCTTCTTCAAAATTTGATTAAATAAGTATGTCATCCAAAAATACAATGAAAAACTTATCCATGCATTCTATGAAAATACCATTCATTAAACACAAAGAAAAGTGGTGCATTTGATAACCCAAATGACACCACTGTGAACTCATAATGGCCATAACTTGTTATGAAGGTAGTGTTGCTAATGTCTTCTTACTTAATTCTTACCTGGTGATAACTTGACTTGATATCAATCTTAGAGAATACTTTATCATCTTTCAGCTGATTAAAGAGATCATCTATCCTTGGCAAATGATATTTGTTCTTCAGGGTTACCTTGTTCAACTCTTTGAAGCCAATGCAAAGCCTCA
The DNA here is from genome assembly GCA_010110895.2 of Picea sitchensis. Classification (NCBI taxonomy): domain Eukaryota; kingdom Viridiplantae; phylum Streptophyta; class Pinopsida; order Pinales; family Pinaceae; genus Picea; species Picea sitchensis. Next base: position 461,005 of record SNQJ01S0009608.1, on the reverse strand, counting down.
AGTTTAAATACTTTTTCTTCACAAATAATATTGGGGCACCCCAAAGTGACACACTTGGGCATATATACCCCTTATTTAGAAGTTCCTCTAGCTGCATTTTCAACTCCTTCAATTTTGGTGTACTCATCCTATAAGGAGTCTTGGATACTAGGGCTACTCCAGGCATCATATTTATGGAGAAATCAATATCTCTCTTGGGTGGCAGCCCTGATATTTCTTTAAACACATCTTGAAACTCTTTTAGGACTGCATAATCTTCGATACTTGGTACTTTATCCTTAGGTTCCTCCTCCATAGGTGCTGCAAATACTTGATATCCTTTCCTGAAGTTTTTCTTCAGCTGCAAGGCTAAAACTTATCTATTGGTTACTGCTCTTGGAATACCCTGAACTATCCTCATATTCCCTTCTTCATCCAAGAAAGTAAAATCCTTATTATAACAGTCTATAACAACATGATGTTGGTCCAACCAATCCATATTGATTAGGCAGTCATATGATCCCAAATGTATGATATTCAAATCTTCCCTTGTGCTTAATCCATTCATGTCTATTGGGCATGCCTTAACCATATTATTAATCTTCCTTTTAGCTCCTGTAGCTAGCTGCACCAACCAAAGTTTACCAAGATTTATTCTTGGAAATCAAAATATTTCCACCATCTTAGGATCTAGATCATTATGACTTGCTCCCGAATCAATTAAAATAACAATGCGTTGGTTGTTGATCTTACCTTCCACTTCAATCATATGTGACTGAAACTCAACTTACTTGTTATCAAGAGATGCATAGATCCTAGGTACATTTCTTCTTATGTCCTCCACTATTTCAACTTGTTGTACATTGTGAAAAATCCTCACTTTTTCATCTCTATGAGGGAAATCTTTGTACATATGATCTCCCCCACATCCCCAACATTGAATAGGTGGGTTCCTTGTTCTTTGCCCCATTTTCTCAGTCATCTTGGCTTCCTTAGGAGTTGGTTGTCCTTAAGAATTATTTCAGAAGAATGGTGGCTTTGTGCACTTCCTCCTTTGTTCCATCTTGCTCTTCTTCTTGTCTTCCCACACATTTTGGAAAGTTGGTCTTCCTCTATGTTGATCATAAAGGGATTTAACTCTCCTTCTGGTTTCTTCTAGTGTCTTGAGATCATCATACTGTATCTTATCATTGATAAATGATGGAATCCCACTCAAGTACCTTTGAATCTTAACTTGTTCATCCTTTATGAAAGAAACATATTTTAGTAGCTCTAAGAACCTCCTTTCATACTCATCTATGGTCATACTCCCAATCTTGAGTTCAAAGAACTCCTTCATCTTCTTATCATAGTAATGATTGGTTAAGTACTTCTTTTGAAAATACCTTTTGAATTCTCTCCAAGTAACCTTTTTCTCATTAATGTGTTGCACTTGCACAAACTGATCACACCACATTGATGCTTTTCCTTTGAGTTTATATATGTCAATTCTTCCTTCTACATGTGAAGAGTAATTATGCAACTAAAAATAATTTCTCATGCCCAACAACCAAGTCTCAACATATTCATACTTCTTGTGTTCACCATCAAATGCATGTGGTTTGCTTTTATTCATTTCTCCCTATATCTCATCCACTCCAGACTTATTCTTATGCTTCTTGACAGGGGATGGAATTGAACTATTGTGTGTTCTCCTAATTGAATTCCTTGGGGACTGATGGTGATGCCTACCAACAATTCTGGTTCTTCTCCTCTTATCATGAGACTGGAGACTCCTTGATTTTCTTGACTTAGTCTCCTTATCCATATTTTTCTCTATTCTATCCAAGCTCTGCATTAACTTGATGTTAAAGCTTTCTTACTGCTCCTTGGCTTTCATAAGCTTCTCATTATCAAATTTATAACTTTGGACATCCTTTTGCAAACTTTTTATGGTATCCACCAAGTTCATGCTATCTTCCTTTCTGTCTTCTCCATGCCCATTGGATTCTGTTACTACAACATCCACGCCCATACCAAACATTCTGCCTTCACCTTCATAATTGTAAGTTCCTTGGGAATCATCCATGTCTTGGTATACTGATCTTCTTGTTGAATTATGCTTACGTCGAATTATGTTTTTGGTTCTACAAAATGTGTATGCAACAAGATTTGTAAGACTACAAGAATTTATCAAATCCATCATTTTATACAACATTTTGTTCTTCATAACTTTATCAGAACTAATTTATTTCTGATTTCTTGTGAATTCTTAATATTTGTTTTGTATACATTCTTAAGTGAATACATGGACTCAGCTGTCCATGAATCCTCGTGACTAATTCTCATGTCCCCCTTCAAAAATTTGAGCATAAATACTATTAATGGAATTTTAGGGAGATAATTTCGTTAGCTTGAGCATCCTACTTCGATGCTCAAACACTATCTGATTATCATTGAATTAGATCTCGACCATTAAAATTATTTCATTGCGGGTCTAAGGTCTTCATTTTTCCCTTCAAACTTTCTATGGCCTCCAAAATACACTCATGCATTCCTTCTCCCTTAACTTGCTCCCATTCTTAGAAAAATTACTGTATTCATAGGCTCGCGGGTGGAGGACTTGTAGACTCATAGCCTATTTTTATAACTTCCATGAACCCACCACCAACACTTATCTTCTTTTTCCTTTGCAGACTCACGGAATCATAGACTCATAATATTGCAACCTTCCTTTCATAAGTCTATCTGAGAAGTCTCAACACTTAACCATTTTTCCATATACGCGGACTCGCAGACTCATAATCTTGTAACCTTCCTTTCATAAGTTTGTCCGATAAGTCTCAACACTTAACCATTTTTCCATCTATGCAGACTCATGAACTCGTAGACTCATAATCTTGTAACCTTCCTTTCATAAGTTCGCCTGAGAAGTCTCAACACTTAACCATTTTTCCACTTCTTACCGTGGTTTCACGGGACATCACCTGCCAACTGTCATCCCATACAACATGTACCTACCACCATGGAAGTACATGTATTTATTATACCATGTCAGCTGACACGTGGCCTCCACGTCATGTCAACATCATTGTATGGAAAAATACCCACTTTTTTCGATTTTTTTTTATTTTCGAAATTTCCAAAGAGGATCAATTTTGAAATTATTTCTATGGCCACCATTAGAGTTTTTAATTAAGCTCAATACAACCAAATTGATTTTGTACATACAATTTCAACCCTCCCCCCTCTTCAATTTCACCTCTTGCACATTGAATTCGTCTTGAATTACTTTACGAAAATTGGGGCTTTTGCCCAATTTCGCCTCAACTTTGTCATGGGCTCCATGGCCGCTCTATAAATTCAACTTTTGGCCATCTACGGGCCTAAATATTCTCAATTAGAGACTAAATTTTCTTATACTTAATTTCCAGGCTCGATTATTCACATTACTCATGAAATTTCTCTCAACTTCACTACAATAATTTAATAAAAAAAGTTGTAGGCATACTCCAGAATTTAATTCTCTATGAATTTCCACTTCAACGTTCTGTTAACTCAACCCATCTAGGCTCAATGTTGAAAACTGGGCTCTGATACCACTTTGTAATGTTCCCAACCACCTAGGCTGGACCACGCCACAAAAAACTCTCCTTTTTTTTTACATCTCTGATACCACTTTGTAATGTCCCCATTACCAACAACTCAACAAAATTGATTTGATACCACATTGTAGCATTCATAGCCACCTGTTGGGCTATGCCACTTAAAATTTCGAACTCTAATATTAATTTAAATCATAAAAATACTCTGCAAGTGCACAGATTCATACAAAACAATAACAAAAAATATGCATGCAACATACACAGGAAAACCCATGAAAACAAATGCATAAATATTAACACAACACCCGAATTAACACACAATTAAATTATTGAAATGTTATGCATATGAACATAGTTGAGCGGAATAACCATAATGATTTATAAACACCTTTATAACATAGATTCCATAGTAGAAGACACGTAATTATACACACAGTAAATAAAATAAGCATATGAAAGACACTTATCTCATGAAATAGACACCAACTGCATGCAAACCTTCCACGTTCCTCCTAGCCCCCGAGATGGGGATAAATTCCACTAGTGTAAAGGATTTCTAACTAGGCTAAGGTCTCTTTGATAATATACAACTCAGACATGGGTGCCAACTCAAACTAGCAACCTACATTCCCTCATTCCCCACATTCCTGTCCCACCCAGGAAGTGTGCCCCTTCTCTGCTCAACAGTCCTTCGGCTGCCCCACTTCCCCTCCAAGGCTTCAACAACAAGACGAAGAAGAAGTATCAAAGCCCTGTAGATGCAATTTGGCACCTTGGTAAATCAATTCCCAATAGTTCTCTCACCTGGAGAGAATGATCACAGGCCTGACAACCCTCTTTTTCAGTGTACTACGAGCCTAACAAACCGCTTCTTCATTGTCCTACGGGCTTGACAACCCGCCTCTTCAGTCTAGCTCCATAACTAACCAAAGTCCTAATACAGGTACAAATACAGGTGTTCGTAGCATGAATGTAAATATGATAGTCCCCTGGAGGTAGTGAGGTGTGAATGATAATGGGAAGATTCTTCCAAAGGAACTAAACTTTCCCAATTATATTTTCATGTTCCCACTTGACACTTGTCATGTTGGGAATTAGATTGGTTCCACATGGATTCCATCACAAGGTGATATGTTCCTCAACATAAGGACTTAGGATTTATATTTAAATATCCATACTTTATACTTTATACATTTTTGGAAATATTAATAAAATATTCCTTTAGGTTTAAGCCCCCTAGCTTAGCCCCCCTTTCCCATAGTGGTGGAGTTTATCCCCCCATACTCTTTTACATGGTTGGTTTGTAGAAGTGATGAGTTTTCATTAAAACCGAGTGTGATTTCATTTAAAAAAAATAGGCTCACTGGCCTTTTAGCTTCAGGCTCACCAACCCAATAACTATACAGGCACTCTGGCCTCAAAATACATTCATATAAAGGCACTCTGGCCCCAAATTATCTTGGCTCATCATCCTATATGTACAATTAAATTTATATTTACAATGGGCTTCGACCTAGGGTTATTACATATCCAAAGGATGCAGTCAAGATAGAAACCACAGGCTTTTTATACATGTTCTAGAAAGGTCTAGCTTAGTCCGTAGTAAGCTTTGGAAATGTCCAATTTTAGCATCATATTGGGGGTTTTGTTAGTTTCATTGAATGAATGGACTCATGCACCAGAATTATACCATCAAGAATATGTTTTCCTTCCACATATCCCCCTATTCTTGATAATTAATCTTAACCATGACGTGCTTTAGGAGATTAGCAATGATTTTGGTTATTATTTGATAAATGTAATTGCATAAGGAAATGGGTCAATACTTATATGTTGTAGTCACATTTTTATCCTTTAGGATTGGTGTTATGAACATTGAGTTGAGGGATCTAAGGATATTTTGTGAGGATTTTTCACTCTCCACCACCTCCTAGACCTCTCGACTCACCATAGACCAACAAGATTGGAAAAAGTCGGTTCTGAAGTTTTGTGGGCCAAGGGATTGGCTACGAGGCATCTACATGACCATTTAAAAGAATTACTCAAAGGATATGGGGTGTAAAAGGATGGAATTTTTCTCATGAGAGACTAGGGAGGGGATCACACTAGTAACATGTTGAATAACCACCTGATTGTTTACCTCCTACTCCAAAATAATATGGTTGAATTAAGTGCTCAAATATTGTTAAATATATTTATGTCTATCTAACTTGACACTTGTAGCTGATATGAGGATGGAGATGTGATTATGATTATGATGATTAACCATAGAATTGTGGAAAAAATTGGAATTATGGTCACCCACTTTGAGCCATCTAATTCTTGAATTTTTCCACCAAAGCGTTTCTTCTTGTTGATATATGATGTTCAACTCCTTTTGGATGCATATTTCTTGTAAAATTAGATCCTCTATTCTACCATTTCTGATGATGGTTGCTTGAATCCAATACATTTCCTTCACTAGTTGATTTTGAGCCTTAAAGATATCGCCAAAGACTTCCTTATTCTAGATTTTAAAAAGTTTCTTGATGCCCTTGAGTTTCTGTTGGAACTAGAACATTATGGAGCTAGCTAGAGGGACAAATTAATTCCACCAACTCATTATGATTGGGAGAAAATATAGTTGGATTAGCTAAAATTTATTGAAGCTAAAGGGTTTAGGTTTTGTAGAAGAGGCATTATCCCATGAAAGTATGATCATCTAGTGATCAGACTGAAAGAAAGGAAGATTTTTTGTTGCCAGATTTAATTGCCTCTGCATCAAATTCTTCGATGCTAGAAAGTGGTCTAGTCTAATTGTGATATGATTTGTCCCTCCTTACTTATTATTCCATGTAAAACATCCATTTTCAATTTGGATGTCAATTAGCCTTAGCTTGTCAATCATACCTTGGAAGACTAGGATTTCACTCCCCAACCTTCGATGCCCCCCTATTTTCTCACTNATATGATTTGTCCCTCCTTACTTATTATTCCATGTAAAACATCCATTTTCAATTTGGATGTCAATTAGCCTTAGCTTGTCAATCATACCTTGGAAGACTAGGATTTCACTCCCCAACCTTCGATGCCCCCCTATTTTCTCACTTGAAGAGGTTATCATGCTCAAATCACCCCCCACAATCCAAAGTTGATCAACCAAAAGAGATTTTGTGGCTTGCAAGTCACCAAGAAATGGAGGCTTGGCTATTGGATTGATTGGACCATATTATTTTGTGACATAACCTTTAGCTTGAGACTAGATTACTTTGTAACTTGCAGTGAGGAGATGGGCCGATTCATCAAGGGTTCCACCACTATATTGGAGGTATCCCATGGGATGGTAAATACCCCCATTAAACCATTGGGATCCACTGATAGTAGGCCATGGTTTCTACAACACTTATGTGATGCTAAATTCATTGAGTTTTGATGACACTTCATTTCTTATAGAATAATCAATGTAGGATTTTCGTGTGCTATCCTGTGTTTTAGAAAGCACTGCTTGCTTGGTGTGTTGATGTCTCTAATATTCTAGGAGATAAGATTCATCTGAAACTTTTGGTTGTGATGAAAAAAATTTCTCTGGTAGCCCTTGGGATTTCCCAGAGTCAGCTAGCAATGCTCTTGTCTCCTCTAGCTTATGTTTGGATGATTTTCGACCTCATTTTTTGTCCTATGTCAGACCCTTCTTCTGGGG
>SNQJ01S0009608.1:441847-451945 GCA_010110895.2 Picea sitchensis | reverse complement strand
CATTGATTCTTTAATAAAATTACCATACTTTTTAGTTTTAGAACTTTTGATTATATTTTTCACATTCATTTTGTTATGATTGCATTTTCCTTTCTTTTTAAGACTATATATATATAAAGAAAAAAAAAAACGTACTTATATTCGAGATGAAAATAAATACATTCCTCAGATGCAAAAGAACAATCAATATTGTTCTTCTTAATAGAAGAACCCGAGACATCAAATTAAAATGAGATCTCCAAATTCATCTATCTTAGTTTACATTTTCTACAAAATAGAAGACAATATTGTTCATACCAAAAGGTATTATGACATCATAAATTTCACACTTCTAAAGTGACATGTTACATATACAACTTAATTTAAATATCATGTATCAAATTTTGACTACGAGCCATTTCTTGTCCACCAATAAATTCTTGTAACGAGTAATGATTCTCAGGCAACTCAAGGCCATCTTTTGAAAGTTTGTCCATTGTTTGGTTCATCTCTCTGAATACATGTGAGAAATCAATTTGAGTCAAGAGACTACTGACATCCCAAAACCGATAAAACAATGACTTGAGTACAATGTTATGAAGCTGAACAGACCCAGATAGACAATTAATAACAAGACTGTAGTCACCGAAGACTTATAGAGAATCAATTCTATGATGATGTGTAAACTTCAGAAGTAGGAAAAGTGCCATAAAATCATTGAAATTATTTGTTCCCCTCCCAACATTTTCCATAAAATGAAAGCAATTATGGTTAGTCAGATGACCACAAACACTTAATGAATCATTGCAGTCACTGTAAAAAAACTCCATGGAAAGGACTTGTTAATCCTTGGTTCACCTACTATCCTAAGAGGTTTATGAAATGAACGAATCTTGTAAAAATAAAGTAATCCCATACACTATGCCACATTCCTAAATGAGGGAACATAACTTATCTTAAAAAAAAATTGAGTTGCATGCCAACCAAATTCCCCAAAGAACCAAATGAGGAAGAATGCTCAACTGCTTTAACTCTCTATTGACAAACCAAACTGAAAAAAAAATTCTATAGAATTTTGAATCCATAATCTTGAAAGACCCAAATGGCAATCTATTTCAATCCACAACGATTGTGAGTATGAACAAGTAAGAAAGAGATGGTCATTGGTTTCGTCATTGTTCCTACACAATAGGAAGATACTAGGTCCCGCCTTTTTCCTTTTTCTCATCATCTCCGAGGTTAGTACTTTGTTGTTTAATGCAAGCCACAAAAACAAAATTGTTTTTTTGGAGCCTTTACCTTCCAAAGTTTCTTCCACCACCAAGAATCACCCATTTCCTTGGTATCAAATAGAGATTCATAAACCAACTTAGAAGAATAATTACCTCCTACCATATTCCTATTCCAAATGAGTTCATCTTCAAATGGAATGATTTTAATGTGATCTCTCTAAAGAGAACATATGAAATTATTCCATTCCAAAGCCCACTCTCTAATCAAATTTAGTTTAGCAGCACTCATCCATCCTCGAGACCAAATGGTGGTATGAGCTAGCATTGTCATAAATTTTAGAGTAGCTTTACCAATACTAAGAAAGTACTCTTCTATCAATTCTTCAAAGAGAAATACTCTTCTATCACAACCTATGATTGCATTGGAACTAACTCTGACTTGTAAACCATTTCCAATTTTCCATGCTAGGAAGTTTCCAATCACTCGAAAAGCCAAAGTCATCACTTTCCATTGATTGGAGACATTTTGTATTCATTTCCTTTCTTTTCTTATCCAGTCAAGTATAGTGTTAGGGGTAATGTATTTTTAAACTAGGATCCTTCTCCACAAAATGTCTTTTGTGATAAAATTCCAAAGAGATGTTGTGGCCAGTGAAATACCAAACATGTGAAAATCCTTTAGGACCCAACCTCCTAGATCCTTCAGAGTAGGAAAATTTCTCCCATTGACTTAGTGGGTACTCTTATAATCACTATTTCCTTTCCATAAAAAAATGAAGCAATACTTCTTGATATTTTCTATTATTTCTTTTGAGATGTGGGCCATTGTGTGTCAATACATTGGAATGGCTTATAAAACAGATTTAACCAATACCAAACAACCACCTCTTGACCGCCAACAATTGCACCATTGTGTAATCCTCTTTTCCTCCTTTCCTGCTAACCATAACCAGTCATTCTTCACATAATTATTTGGTTTCAGTTTGAAACCCAAATATTTTATACACTCATTGAAATCTAAGGACTGGAAATGTCGATACCTGCCAATTATTGCCTCAATACCATGACCAAAATTGTAAGGGTAAAGTACAGATTTGGACTCGTTTATTAACATCCTTGATTTTTTTTATAAAGTGAAAGTATGTCCCTATAAACACCAAGTTCCCTTTCTGAACCAAAACAAAAAAGTACACATCATCTAGAAATAAAATGTGAACAAGACTTTCCCGCCTTCCAACCCTAATTCCTTTCACATGTCCTTTTCACTTAACATATTCCAGGGCCCTACCAAAAGCTTAAGCTACTAGGAGAAATAGGTAGGGAGAGGGTGGACACCCTTGCCTCAATCCCCTAGGTGGCTTAAAGAAATCAGAAGCAACACAATTAATAAGAACAACAAAATAAACATAAGTAACACATGCCATTATCCATTTGACAATAGGGTAGGATAAGCCTATGTGTAATAATAAAAGACTTAAATTAAGCCACAAAATCATGTCGTAAGCCTTTGAAAAGTCTAGCTTGATGACAACAACTAGATATTTGGATTGCTTAATAGAGTGCAAACCTTTTTGTGTAGCTATTATGGCTTCATGGATATGCCTTCCTTCAAGAAAACCAAATTAATCTGCTGAGATGAATTTTGACAATAGGGGTTTGAGCCTACATGCCAATACTTTAGAGAGAATCTTGTATAGGAAATTACATAAGGAAATGGGCTAAAATATCTCAAATGTCTCTGGACATTCAACCTTTGGGATCAATGCAATAAATTTTGAATTGATATTGGAGGGGACCTTCCCATATAGTCTTACTTCCTCGGCCACCTATAGAAGATATTCACCCAAAAGGTCAAAGAAGAAGAGATAAAACTCAATCATCCACCTGTTTGGACCTGTACTCCTATCCTACTTGAAGTTTGTTAAAACTTGATAAAGCTCCTACTTGGTAATAGGCTTGAACAAGTTATCATTTTCTGTTTCATTTATCAATCTGGGAAAGTATGAAAGTTCTTTCATAATTTTAGCGATGTTAGAACCATTTGGTTCCTTAAACAAAGAATTGAAATTTTGTACACCCAAGTCTGCTAAGATCTTGAAGCTACACACCTTACTACCTTCATAATTTGACATTTCCTAAATTGTATTAATGTTCTTCTGGTGATTTGCATAATTTTGTAAGAATCTTGTAATCTGATCACCTGCTGCAATCCAAGTAGTCTGACTCTTCATGCACCAATCTAATTCCTTATCTATCAACAACTTAGCTCGATTAGCTTCAAGTTTCTCAGGTTCCAATAGATAATACTCAAAGAACAACCCAAATTCATTATGCTAGACCAAAGTCTCCAAAGTTCTTTCAATCTCTACAAGATAGGGTTCCCTTAACCTGTATCTTTCCCTAGCCCAAGAAACTCCCTTCTCCTTTACTAGTTTCAAAGTATGGGAGAAAAGTTCACATGCCGAAATCCCTAAACCAAGTAGTCTTAACCATATTTTGGAATTCCTCCTCAGAAGTCTAACAAGGATTGAATTTGAAAAGGGATCCTAGTTTTGTGCCCAAAGAACCAAATTCTAACAATATAGGAAAGTGATCAAATAATTGAGAGTTTCCAACCCACATTCGATAATGTTCCATATTTTGGAACAAGGAATCTTGAACTAGGAATCTATTCAATCTTTTGGATACTTCCTCCTACCTCGATTTGTTATTTGTCCAGGTAGGTCTTAGTTTGATAGGTTCAAGATCTATCCACCTAAAAGACTCAAAGTGAGTATGAAATTACTCAGCGAGACAATCACACCTTGCATTGGCACCCCAAAATTATCTACTACTCAAAGTCAAATTCATATATCCTCTAATAATAATATTGTTTGACTTATACACTCAAAAGAAAAAATAAAGTTCCAACTTGACTATCTTCCATTGTAAGGTCCATAAATATTGAGAATTGATAGAGAGTAGCCTGAGCTCTTTGAGAATAATTATGTGTATAAACCTGGAGCAATTGAAAAAGAGTTATTCAAAATAACATTAGAATTCCATCCCATAATTAGGCTCTTAGAGAGACCATCAGAATCATGAGCAACAAAATTTCATCCTCCAAGCAACTTAATAAGTTCAAAGACGAGAAAGTCACCTTTCTCCATAGACTCTTGCAGAAGAATAATCTTCGATCGATCAACCTCAATAATATGCTTAAGGGACAATATTTAGGCATGTCCCCCTAGGCCACAAAATTTATGGACATTATCTTCATGGGGAGGAAGCAACAGAGGTTTGTCCCACTCTAAGGACCTTGGTAATAAATTTTTGTTTACCATGGTTAATATCTGAAATAGCTTGTTCTTGGGCATGTTTAACGGTCGACTTCTGACCTATAGGTAGTCTCCCCACTTCACCTAAAGAATCCAAACCCAAACCCCTAGAGAGACCATAATCCAAATGAGGGCCTTTCTTAGACCTTAAATGGTAATGTCCACTTCCTTTGGGGATAACTTCAGAATATATAGAGCTAGACTTCCCCCTTTTCACCATTCTTGGTTGAACACATGTAACATGTTCATACGATACGTTAATAGTTTGTGCTTCAGAGAAAAGGGAACTAGGCAAAGCCTTAGTCGACCGTTGTGAACTAGTCTTAAGACAATCCTTCATGAGCATGGAAGTAGAGTCGAATCTTTCTCTTTCCTCTAGCTGGAAAGCTTTTGAGGCGGAGCAAGAAGGAGAAGAATTTGATTACCCACATCCACCATACCTGTCGTGCTATCAAACCCTAGGTCATTTAGAAGAAATGTGGATGGAAAAGGTTCCTTCATTCTAACGGATCCCTGAGTGCATCCCAAAGGGGACCTTCTACTAACAATCAAAGAAATTGAAATATCATCACTTTGTAGAGTAAGAGATTCTTCTAACTTTGAACTTTCGTTCACATGAGAAAGAGGAACATGTGTAATCCATGAGTCCAAATTCTGAACAATAGACCCAACAACAACAGGAATCGACCGCTCTTTCGAAACTGAACTTAGTGGAGGTGGAACCTCTTTCCTCCTCCATATATTTTTTACAAGGGGATTTTTGTAGTTCTTAATGATATGCCCATAGAGGTGGCATCTAGGACACTCGAAATGAAAATTAACATAATCCAAAATCCGTGAATACATTTTCTCTCTGAAAATGGGATGGATGGACTCAATAAAACCCTTACTTACATCCAATTCTACAAGTATCTGAGCAATCAATATTTAACCTACATATAGAAAACTATCATCAAGCAGTAGTGTCTCACAATGGGATGGATGGACTCAAATAAACCTTTACTTACATTCAATTCTACAAGTATCCGAGCAATCAATATTTAACCTACATATAGAAAACTATCATCAATCAGTAGTGTCTCACAAAGCCTATGGAGTCCAAAATTCCATAGGGAGGCTAGGCAAATTTATCCAAATGGGATTGTTGGTCATCCTTTCAATCCTTGGCATCAAAACGTGGATGCCAGGGTTTTATGGATAGATACAACCTATCCATAAACCATACTTCTTTTAGCACCAAAACTGCATCAACTTCGGAACTGAATACAAAACCAAGCCATCCTTGAGCTAACAGGTCTGTAGCAAGGGTATACCCTAAGTTGGAGCTCCACGAGGTTTCCATCCAGCTCAACATATTATCCATTCCAACTCTACACCATATGAATTTCCCTACAAGTGACCGAGACAGATCCAGAATTTGAGACACCTGAATATCTTTTCTAACTACAAGAGAGAACTCACCACTACGGGATTTGAGAACTCATTTCTTATTTCTAGGCATGTTCACCTCTTCCTTACCCAAAACCCCCTGAAGGTCCTCGACACAAACACTAGAACCAATGAAACCAGATCCATCAACATCAAGAGGAGTAGCCGGCTGAGTAGATACCTGAATCTCGACAACTACTGTGACTAAATTCTGGAGAAAAAGAAGAGTCTAATGTAGGATATTATCTCGGGTTAATATCAAGTAAAGAACCAAACCTGGAGCAGGACGAAGCCTTCTTCAACGTGCAAATACCTTTACTGTCCTTGCAAATGACAGGCAAGGTGACATTGTCTGAATCCAACCTCCGTGACAAGGTCTCCACAAGAGTTGTACTACTTGGAGAAGAACAAAATATTTGTTCTACGGACAACTGGTCATCCGAATAATCCACCAGTTGGATATTTTGATCCATCCCGTAGAATATTGGGGTCATTGGACTGTATAATACCACTGGATACAATGCTGCTATAACCCTAATCAGTGAAACCTCTGCCGCTAGCCACAAAACTCTACACAGAGACTCTTCCCCAAACCGCTATAATGGTCATAACAAACTACTGCCTCAGAGCGTTCACATAGATGCCAGAAACATCAACGGTTCAAGGAATAGAGCCATTAGCAAAGGTTTCCTTAAGCTAGACGAGATCAATGGTTCAAGGAATATGTCTGTTAAAATGTTGCACTGGTACGTTGAGTCTGAAAAGATTTCAGGGCTTTATAGGGGGATCTAGACCGAATCCATTGCCTTCCTGCCATGTAATGGTCATATATGTATTTTTAAGAATGCCTCTTCTGAGAATAACCTCAGTTGATGCTACTAGCCAACATACGGCCTTTGTATCGGCTTCATGGCAACGACACCAGACATCGGAGACACCACAAGAACCAATCGATCCGGCCGTAGAGGCGAGGGCAGTAGAAGAAGTACCTGGCAGACCGAAGCGGGATGTAAGTCCCTTGATGTTAAGCATCAGCATGAACGCTGTCACCAAACCCTAACACCGCTGCTCCATCGCTCAAACACAAACCCTAACACCGCTGCTCCATCGCTCAAACCCAAACCCTAGCCAAAAACACTCATCTTATGTTCGCTCCCCCATATATAGAAATAATTATTTTTCAATTATTATTCTTTTTGTCTTTTAATTTTTATATTTAATAAAAATTATATATTTATTAGTACTCCATTATTTATTATTATTATTTTTAAATATTATCAATTTATTATATTGACATAATAAATATCAATTCTAAGGAGGTAATTAACTTTAATATAAAAAATTAAAATTATCTCTCTATTTTGATAAGTGTAAAGAAAAAGATAAGCATTGCTAAGGTAAGAACAAATTCTCATGAAATCCCGACTCGCCCATTCCATTTTTGCAGGTCACTCGCAGGCACACCCAGAGCAGTCGAAGACGACCCAAGGATCCGAATTCAGAGGAACCAGACATGGCCGCAAGCTCCAGCCGCCCCATCCCTGTAGAAGAGCGCCTCAAGCAGTTGGATGAAAAACTGGAAAAGCTAAAGAATATGCTCCAGTTCCAGCTGGACTTCTTGGAAAACCTTGATTCTGAAGCTGGGAGGAGGATGGAGCAGTTAGAACAAGACTTATCCTTTGTCAAAATCAGGTTCACTGAAGAACTCGACAAGCTGCACCACGAATTGAAAAGCCCTCAAGAGAAGTTCGGGGACCGAATTGGAGACCTGGAGGACAAGTTGTCCAAGCTAAATCTTGAATGGGGAGACAACAATGAGAAGTAAAGTCCACAGAGCCGAATGTCTGAAGCACTATAAGCATCCTAGCGTTTTGTATAGAAGCTAGGTCACTAAATAAATTTAGTATCAGTTCCTCCCCAGACTTGGGAAGCAAGTTCACTGGTTTTTAAGTATTGTATTCCTCTTTTGCAGGCAATAGCTCTGTGCAGCCATGCCTTTGTAACAGATTTGTGGCTTTGCCATTTTTAATACAAATCCCTCTACTCGTTACTGTCAAAAAAAAAAAGAACAAATTCTCATGAGCTTAAGAATGGGGTTGATCAATTCCTAAAAAGCTTGGGACTAAAGAGTGTGTCACCTTTATGACACTAAGAAGGTTGAAGATGAAAATCATTTTCTCTTATTGTGTCTTTGATAGAGAGATAATAAATTATTTAATCTTTGTAGTTTTTAATAATTAGACAAATACCCTAATCTAACTCTCGTACTTATATGTAACCCTAATTTTTTTTTTTTTCAATAAAAAAATATTAAATTTATAAGTTTTTATTAATTTTCAAATATAAAATATCAAAATTCATATTGAGAATTTAAAACATTCTATTATATTAGTCATTTAATAACTCAAATCTAATTTTTATTTGAATATACTATAGAAAATGATAACGAATATGAGAGTCATTTAATAACTCAAATCTAATTTTTATTTGAATATATTATAGAAAATGATAACAAATATGCCACAATATTTTGGATGTAAAATTTCTTTTTACTTAAATATTTTTTCATGAACATAGTCTACATAAAATGTAGTGGCCTTTATATATAGAGAGTTATAAATACTATTTTTTAATTAAATTTATTAAAAACTTAATTAATTTATTAGCACCGTCTTGTGTAAAATGTTTGTTTAAAAAAAATAAAAATAAAATAAAAACATTTTTTTAAGAAAAAACATTGAAAAAGTAAACCATAATTTTTGTTAACTTAAAAAATAAAAATAAAAACATTTTTTTAAAAAATATTGAAATAGTAAACCATAATTTTTGTTAACTTTTTTTTTATAAATTTGTAGATATATTTTTTTCTAATGAAAATTAGATATGTATATTAGTTTAAAAAAATAAAAATAAAAAGTAGATAATTATAATGAAAATCCAAAAACTTATAAATATAGAAAGTAGATTCAATGAGGAATTTATAAATGAGGAATTTATAGATCAAAGACTTAAAAATCTTTTTTTAGAATTTGCAGGTGTCAACATCTATAGAAGTTGAAACTTCATTAAAATAAACACTGAAAGTCACATTATTTACATTGACTTAACACCTTTTATGAGACATATCTCTTTAGTGAGAAATTGAAATCCAAAAATCCAACTCTTGACTAAAAATTGTGTGTTTTTAACTTTCAAAATAGATATTTCAGTTCTTAAACTCTCGATCAAGAATTTGTTTTGACCAAGAGTTGGTGTTCACTTCAACTCTCGATAAATGGTGAGGCGACGGATTATTTTAAGAGCTGGAGGGGGCTTCGGCAGGGCTGCCCATTGTCCCCGTATTTGTTTATCTTGATTATGGAAGGGATAAGTATGATGTTAGCCAGTGGCATGACTAACCAGAGTATTTCTGGTATAAAGGTTACACAACATCTAAAAATTATCCATCTAATGTTTGTTGATGACGTCCTTGTAATGTCTAAGGCTGATCCGATGGAATGGAGATTGATTTTAGACATTCCTCGAGCCTACTGTTATGTTTCTGGACTCTGCATTAATTCTTCAAAAACTTTTGTTCACTATTGGGGGCTTGAGGATTTGGAGCTTGAGCACTTAAAAGCCATTCTTTTGTTTTCCTTTGCTGATTTAAAGTTGGGTTTCAAATACTTAGGCTATCCTTTAAAGCCATGAGCGACCAAAGCTAGTGATTGGAGCTGGTTAGTGGCGAAAGTTGAAAAAAAATTGGATTCTGCTGTAATCAGTGGCTTTCATTGGGAGGCAGATTAATTTTGGTTAAATCAGTGTTGGAGAGTCAATCAGTCTTTTGGATGTCGATGGAGGTGATCCCCAAATATGTTTTAAACCACATTCGACAACTTTGTTTTTCTTTTCTGTGGAGTGGTCAGAAGGCAAACCATCACTACCATCTCTGTAGATGGGACCTCCTTGCAAGACCATAGCATTGTGGAGGGTGGGGACTCATAATTTTAACTATTTTCAACACAATGTGTTGGTTGTGGAGCCTGATTATCTTCCTGATTCAGAGGTCCTTGCTTTCAGCCGTGTTTATATCCCATGAAGTATTTACACCCCAGAAGTATGTACACTCTTCCACGTGGGGGAGTGCAGAGGGGGGGTACCCC
>SNQJ01S0009608.1:426638-441837 GCA_010110895.2 Picea sitchensis | reverse complement strand
GACGTAGCCCACACTGGGTGAACCACGTAAATCTGTGTCTCTCTTGTATTGTGTGTCTTCTGTGTTTTTTTTCTGCATTTGTTTTATTTTATTGCTCCGCGGTCCTGTTTTTCTAACACAACGTTATTGGCAAATACCCTTTGGAGGGCGCTAACAGTGGACAACATCTGGCAGAGGATTCTATGGGATAAATACTTGGGGGGCTCTTTTGTAGTTGATTGGCTCAAAAAATCAAATCATCAGCAGTTGAAGTCGTCTAGCATTTGGAGTGACTTGACCAAGAGAATTCCGGTGTTATTGCATTGGCTTCGGTGGAAGGCCAGATCTGTGAATTCGATTTTGATATGTATGGATAAAATCGTCGGTTTGGAGGAGTGCTCTATCCTCTCAGAACCCCTTCAAGAACAACTGTCACTTAACCATATTCTGGTTCTAGCATAGGCTAGAGAGACCGTGGGTGTTTCTTCCTTCCTAGACAGGTGGCGCACTAGTTTTTCCTTGGGGCTATCGGGTCAACTAGCTTCAGAATGGGACAATTACACCAGTGCCTTAAGGGACGTAGACCTATCTCTCCAAATTGGTGCCGACAACGTGGTATGGGTTGGGGGGGATGCTTCTGGAGTTATTTCTGTTAAAAATATTTATCATGCTCTTATAAAACCTTTGGATTTCCATAATGAAAAAGGTTGGGTTCTAAAACTGTGGAAATGGCCACTTCTGCTAAAATTAAAATTGTTTCTGTGGTTGGTTGCCTTTGACAAAATTCTTACCAAGGATGTGCTCCAAAGAAAAGGTTGGGTAGGCCTGGAGGTGTGTAGGATCTGCAACAACAATGCTGAAAATGCCAATCATCTTTTAATCCATTGCTTATTCACAAAAGTAGTTTGGCATTGTTTGTTCGAAATCTACCATTTAAAAATTCTTTGGTCTAGATCTTCGGTTTTTGATTGCTTAAATGTATGGAATTTTGAAAAATTGGCTCCGGTAAGTCTGGTTGCCTTTGCTTGTTGGCATATCTGTGTTGAGAGGAATAAGGTATTATTAGAGGATTTAACTCCCTCTTATCGCATAGTGGTGCATAGGATTGTTGTCTCTTTCTCTTGGCAACCAACTAATGTAATTCCTATTCCAAATAGAGTGTGTGAATTTACTCAATTCGAGAGATTCACGCTGGCATGCTTTGATGGGGCAGCCTTATTATCAGGGGATTGCTGTGCAACGGGTGGTTATTTTAAAACACATGCTTCGAGGGTCACCAAATGGTACTTAAACTGCGGAGCAGGTACAAACACAAAGGCATAGCTAATGGGCATGTGGGCAACCCTTACTTTGGCCTCGCTTTGGGCAATTGACAAAATCCAAATCTTGGGGGATTCAAAAGTCATTATTGATTGGATGAATCAAAAGAGTCAACTTCAAGTGGTGAACTTAGATGGATGGAAATTAAAAATAAAGGAACTGGCACAAAAATTTAAAGAAATTAGTTTTCAGCACATTTACCGGGAGCGTAATAAAGAGGCAGACGCTCTGTCAAAGTGGGCACTAAAGGAGCCTAAAGGTAGACTGTCTATCTATAATTGGAAAAATGGGGAAGAAATCCCTCCTACCCATCTAAATATCTTTGAAAACTGAGTTTTATTGGAGTAGCTCAGTGAGATAGTAGATGGTCGAAAGCTCAATTTTTTGTATTTCATTCAGCGCATTTCCAACTATATATCAGTTGATATTGGTATGCTTTCAAGTGATTAGCTCTATAGTCTTTTTTTTTTTTTAGTTCAGTAAAGTTATCTTATGGCTGCTACTTCTCTGTATCGGTTTGGATAGATACCGTGTCTGTAAAACAAATTATACCTTTATATAATTTTGAGATAATTTTCTTTGGGAAAAAAAAACTCCTGATTGACAATTTGTATAAGCTCTTGATCAAGATTTTGATACCATAAATTTTTCACTCATCCTTACCAAAAACTATGACACATCTTCATGTGATTACCCTCCTATAGGTTTTCAATAGGTTACATTATTTTGTGCATACCCAATTAATAAATGCATATCATATTTCCTTGAGCCCTCAATGTAAGTGCATTGTTATTGCGGAAAAATCTTGGAGGACGATTCCATAGAGCTTCAAAATTTGTATATGGTGGTGAAGAATGAGGTGGTAAAAAATGAATTCATTTATTACTATTAATAAATTATTTCTTTTTCTGCACACAGTAAAAAAAAAAATCCTACAAAGCCTAATATCCCTTTTGTGTTTGTCTATAAAATAGATTTCTCATGGAAATATATTTTTCCATTGTCCTTTATAGGTTTAGTTATTGCATTTGTGTGATGATTGTATTTTTGGAAAGATTTTGTGTAATTGGTTTGGGTTTGGTTATGTGTAAGGGTTTATGTTTTCATGTTATTTCATGGCCTCAAATTCATCGCTTTTTTGGTTATATAACACATTAGAGTTTGATTTATTCCTTCTTGATGGGTTTGTAGAGTGAATATGCATCCTTCCCTTTGTCTTCATGTACAACTCCATAGGGAGAATTATTCTCTTTGGCATCACACATGCCCATGTGCATGGAACATACCTTGCACTTGCCTTTGTTCAACCTTCATACACATGCTTACTGCAGTTGCTTGAGAATGGATTGAGAAATTTTCCCTCTATCCAAGGGTTTGTATTTGGTTATGTGTAAGGGTTTCAATTTCTATGTTATTACACGACCTATTTCAATATAGTTTTGGTTATATAGCATACCAAGGTTTGGTTTCTCCCTTCTTGATGGGTTTGTAGAGTGAAGAGGCATCCTTCCAATTGTGTTCATCCTCAACTATATAGATAGAATGATATTCTTTGGCATCAAGCATTCACCTACACATGGAACATATCCTTCACTTGATTTTGATTGACTGAAGTGAACTTTATAGTTCGCTTCATGAAACCATCATCCATGAACAAATAACCCATTAATTGTAATATACCTATGGTAAATTACCAGTAATGTAACGATGCTATAAACAACTAGCATATTGTTGTGAACTAAATTATGTAAATATCATTAGAAATACAAAGTAATTTCATGCTTTGATAATGATAAAGAGCCAATGAATAAGAATCCACTTTGAGGGGAAAACCTCCCTTTATAATATATCCAATGCACAATACAAGATGCCTATACAAGTGAATCTCCTTTATTATAAATAGGAGATACATTGAGCATGACATAACCTACCACTAAGCCAACCTAACCATAAATAATATATTATTAATTAATGAGAGTTGGGGTCTTAACATATACCCCCTCTTTAAAAAATATGTTCCCTCAAATATTGTAACTGAGGGTGTTTCTTTATGAATTGCTCATTTTTCCATGTAGCTTCTTCTAGAGGCATATTCTTCCACTTGATTAGGTACTCCATAATGGTTGTATTCAGAAGAGATTGAGACAATCAATTTATAATTTTTTTTGGTTCAAGAATCAATTTCCCTTGTTCATCTAATTCTAGAAGTCTCATTTGTATTGACATATTGTCATAGAACCTTTTTTAGGAAAGATACATGAAAAACCTTATGACTGCGAGAAGAAGGAAAATCTAACTCATATGCCACTTCTCCAATATTGTTGATAAGCTTGTAGGGTCCTTAAAATTTTGGGGCTAGTTTATGATTCTTGTTTTGTTTGAGAGTAGATTACTTATAAGGTTGTAGTCTTCAAAATACCCTATCACACTCCTGAAATTGTCTTTCGCTTTGATGTTGATATGCTTATTGCTTCATCTAGTTCTGCACCATTTGAAGATTTCTTTAATAATTTTGAAATTTTCTTTTGTCTTTTCCATATTGTTATAGCCTTAATTTCCACCCTACTTGCCATAAGGGAGTCCATGATAAGATGTAATCCAAAATACATGTTTTGCCTAATATTTGAGACTTTTTGGAGATCATTGTTGGACACATAGTGGACAACAAGCGAAGATCATCGCTCCTCATCAATGTTCAACTAGTGATGACCCCTGCAACTTCTACATTCAGGGAGTTATGAGGAGATAGGTAGGGGATGAGTTATATCTTCGTGGAAATGGCCTAGGAACTAACAACATTCAAGTCTCAGGTTAGAACAAGAGATTGGTTCTTTACAAAGACCCAACAGATTTGAAGAGATCTAGTGGTGTTTTCCATTGGTTGCATTTAGTTGTCCTTTTGTGACTATTGCTCGTTACTAGATCTAACCTCCTAGGTGAGTTTTGGGTGAGATCTGGGTAGAGACATTGGAGTGACATGATATAGCATCATTTCCAATTTCCTACAACCCCTTTGCTTGCTCATTATTGTTGTTTTTTCCTTTTGCATTTGTATTCTTTCTTAGATCACAACTTTTTTGCATTCTAATTGGAAAATAACAAAAAAAGAAGACAAAAAATTGTTGCATGCTTGACTGATTTTGAAGAATTAGCAAAAGAGTGCATTAGGATTATTGTTTTGTTTTAGACATGAATTCCTTGTTGGTTGCTTTGTGTGTGTAAGTTTTCATTTTTAAAAGTGGCAAAGAAAAAGGAAAAGTCTCTTCCCCTTCCATAGCTAGATTTCATTGAAGTGAAATTTTTTCATTATCATCTTTGCATTGCATGGTTCGGTCAAGAGTCAAAACATCACCAAAGTTTCATCTGCTACCCTTGGACTTAAGCAACAACCATAAAATAAAACGCATAATCTAAAATTCATTAGACACTTTTCTTTTATAGTGAACCAACATTAGATAGGCTCAGGGCCTTGGATTAGGCTTGGAGAGTAAACTCTCCAAGGCCAAAAAATGAAACTTAGGAGTCATTAAGGAGGGACAAATACATTCTTGCAACTGGTGTGTCAGGATCCTCCTCTAACACAAGATTTAAGCACGAGGTCGCATTGGGGCAAGTAGGGAGATTACCCCTCTCTAGTTGTTTTGGTGTTTGCGGTACTTCTTCGATTGTTATGTATGTGTTGGTTTTGTTGGTTAACATATTCCGATATTCAATATTAGTTACCCTACACTTACATGTGGTTAGACCTATGACTATTCGCCTGGTCATTGATTGTAAGGTGGTAACCTTAGTGACCTTTCCTAGGTATCCAGAGAGGTGATTGCAGGTGGGATGTGCCTGTAGTTCCTAGGGAAGACATTCGTTTATGGTCTCACTTACTCTGAAGGGTGCCTGCATTAATAAAGGGCACTTACAATGGTCATGGTTGTTTCATGTATATCATCGTAACTTCTCCTCATACCTTCACTAGCCAATCTTGTGGGGACTTCATCTTCCCCATAGGGTTGGTTTTCAAAAGGCCCCCAGTCCAATTGGTTTGCTTGTTGTTAGCCTAAATTGATTAGGGGTGTTCTCTTTGATTCTAAGTCTAGTTCAGCCTTGGGTTGAATTTTGTTTCAATTTTCACATATTATATTCATCGTGGTTGAACTACCACATCGGTCATGTCGACTACGAGGACTTGAGCCTATTACAGAGGTGCAACTGCCTCTAAAGAGGTGTGAGATAGGTGACAAGGAATTCAAAGGGTATTATATTTGGTTTGATGACAACAGTTTGGTCAAAGTGGAAGTGGTAAATGAAGGTCCTTCACCAAATTTTAATCCTCCTTTGACTGAGCTAGATGCACCTATACTTATCCAAGTAAAGGAATTTTTTAGTGATCCTTTTTCTTTGTTTAGTCATCCTGCCACCATGTCAATACCGAGTGTTGCATCCAGTGTGGTCGAGCCATCGATCCCATCCTCAAGTGGGATAGGGGCCATCCCTGTGATTTCCAAATTACCACCCCTTAGTTCCATTGGACCTACATTATCCATGCTTTTTTGTATAGGTCCCTCAATTTGGGGGAAACTGACTATGTCATCCTTTCCATCTGTTATTTTATCAATCATTTCTACACCTATCCTATCTATCTCAATGCCCACCTTTGGATCTTATTCTGATGGGGAGTCGGTCCTTGGTTTTAGCATGGGGGGTAGAGTTCCTTCCACCTCCACCATTCCTATGAGAAACCTGGTTTCATTAGGTGCCAGTTCAACTTTCAAATAGAAACATTCCTAGTGGTTTTGGGTATGTCCCTAGTTAGGCTGGGGGAAATAGTACGTTAGGAGGTTTCAACTTTCCTAGGTTAGCACACCCTTAAGGGAAATTTGTCACCATGGGGAGGTTTTCCCTTTCTTAACACATCAGGTCATGGGGTTTCTTCCTTGGAACTAACTTTGGGAACTACTTATGGTGCTCATCCAACTCATTGATGGATGACAATGCGAGGCTACGTCTTTTCTAGAGATCCTTGACTGAAGTTGTCACAAAGTGGTACATTGAATTAAAAGGAGGTTCATTTAAAAGCTTCAATGACCTAGCAATGCCATTCTTGACACATTACCAATTTCCCATATAATACAAGATAGGAAATCAACTCTTGACTTCACTGCATCAAGATAATGCCACTGAAATTTTTGATTATATACATGAGTGGAGACAAAGGCGTAGGATGATTAAGACCCATATTCTGGATAAAATCCTAATGGAGTGGTTCAAAAAGTCTCTCCTACCATCCATTTCCCACAATGTAGCTATGGTCGGGGAGGCTACCAAGGAGTTGGCCATTTTTCATGCCCAACACTTAGATTTGATTTATTGACATTCGGGTATGTTAGTACCTAGATATTCTAGCCTAAAATCACCCCTTTTTTAAGCCTAATCCCCTCAGCTTCTTCTACAATTATTAATGATTTTCATGTAAACCCTCGATTTTGTTGGATCTGTAATGTAAATATAGATTCAATTTAAGTATTTTTAGGGTTAAGAAATGATTCGAGACTAGACCCTTGAGCAGGGTTATAAAGGAGGGAAATCTATATTAAAGAAGGCATAGCTTCCTCATGGGAGGAAGCATGTGATCGAGTGATAGGAGAAGGTGAGGTCCAAGAGATGTATTAAAGAAATTCATCCTTTGCAACATTTCATGCTCAGGGATTCATACACATTGTTAACTAGATTGTGCATCCTCTAACTTTATATTTTTGCTTGCTTGAATACAATGGAAATTTTTACGATGCATTAATTTCTACAAAACCCAGCTTTGATTACAATGATGTTTTATTGCTTATTACATGTCTTTTGTAATTTGTGTTCTAGTATTTGTTTCATATTTGAAATGGCATTTTAAATTTGAAAATCCTTCTAGTGGATGTATGAGTTTAACAAATTATTGGCTTATATATTCATTTTTGTTCCATTTTCTTCTATGTTATTGTCCATTAAATATCTAGCTATCAACATGAATTCCCATGACTATATGAAGTACTGCTAATATTTCGAGATCTATTTGATGATATTTACCAGATCCTCAACCTATTGGCGCAACCCCCCTTCTCCCATAAGGGATGCTCGACCTCCCGATCTAGGATCGTTTAATTCTCAGCCGAACCGGCTCTTCAGTCCTCTGCTGAAACCCAATGCAATTCTATCACATGCCCCTCTTTCTCCAAAGTGCGGGTTCCTAACAAAAACCCGTGTCTCTTTCTCTCCCCTTGGCCTCTTCGAAGAAATATATTAGTGGCCTTAGTTCTCTATTCTAGGCCCTTTCTACCATATGACCTTGGGTTGTGTCCCGAGGCTACAGCATAAAGGCACTTTGGGCTTCGGGCTTCGACTCTTCCCACGACAACCGACTCCTACATTCCCAAACTCTGAATCAACGAACTCACATGGCACGAGGATCAACGGTCCCCGTCCCTCCTTCATACCAATGATTGTGATCCATTTAGACTCTGGCCTTCAAGCGTCTCTCGCTTGTCCTCCTTTGATTTATTCCAGAGTGATTCCTTCCAGACTCCGCGATCTAACATCATGTACATCCCGACGATTGATGACCAAGATATACTATGATCTTTGGTGCTTCGATGATCTTTCTCTTCTCGTTGTCGGAAAACTCCCAGAGTACTACTCCTCTAAAATGTGTGGATCTCTTCCACATGTACCTTCCAGATTCAACGACTGGATTTACTTCACAACTTTGCGAAGATTCTTGTTTTCTCTTGGAAAACCTCCCGGAGCTCTAGCCCTCGGATCTCCAGATATTTCGCCACCTGTCTCCTCTCGACAATAGATGACTTCACTGCCTTTGGGACTTCGACAAGTCCTCACTCCCCTTGCATACTTAGCACTTTTTTTTCCCAAGACTTGGATTGTCCTCGGCTCTTTTCTGCACTCATTGCATAGTTCTACGACGACTCTCCTAAGATTTTGCTCGGCTTGAAACCTTCGAGTTTCTTAGTTCTCTTGTGTCCTTCTATGGACCTCCTAGTGCTCTCTCTTGCAACTCCATGCTCTCCCCTCTTGAGCTTGTAAGATGAACCTACTTTGTCCTTGGCTCACTCCTTGTGCTTGTTTAAGCCTTCTGACGACTTCTCCCTGAGCCTTTCCATAAGTCTTAAGGCATCCTTTCCTTGGTTGATGTACTCTTTCAAATGCTTCCTTCCTCAGAGTGTTCAACAACCCTGGGGTTCTCTCAATATATCCAACACTTCAGAATGTGTTTCTCCTATGCACACTTGCACTTGCTCTATGCCCTCCTGGCAGAGTCTTACAGAGTGTTCAGTAACCCTGTTCCATGCTTCCTCCCACACAGTAATTATTTCCATGGTATTCAACAACCTTGAAATTCCCCTCTGAGTCTGTGAATTATCCTGGTGTTCCCTCCTGGTAGCTTCTCTTCTGACTCGAATGAGTTCAGACACACACTCCTTGCGTCGGCTCACAAAGTCTCAACTCTATGTCACACACTCCTTTCTCTTAGCCTCGAGAACCATAACTGATTCAACACACTCACAGATTGAAGATTATAATTCTATCTTCGCAGATGATTTTTAACATACATCTACAACACAAATGCATACGAATGAAATTCACAACTAAACATCCATTATAAAAAAATTGATAAACATGAAAATTTGTTCTTTTTTTCTATTAATGGTGGAATGTCCATTATAGTATGTGAGTCCAGACTATGATTGAGTCTTGGATCTCTACAATATCCAACTCTATGCTATCTCCTATATGCTACCTACTCTACTAGAAACAATACAAGAGTTTATACAAGAGGGGCTTGATGAGCTTCCCTCCAAGATAAGCTAGTGGTGTCTAATCACCATTCAAAATGACCGAATAATGAGGTATATTACAATGATGGAAATCTGATCCGAATCGGATGCAGATCCCTCCTACCATCAACCACTTAATGGCGAACTTATCTATAGCTTGTGTGAAGGCACAACTTGGCTCTACTAGCCTGACAACATTAATTTCCTTAATCACATTCTTAGATTTCTAAGGATAAATGAGAGGACGACTCCTCTCCCTTCCTTGAATGCACACCAATTGTGCTAATCAGCTTGTGTGTTCTGAGGTGGAGCGATGCTCCTACACCATACTTCATGGCTATGAAATTTCATGAGCTCCTTCTCATGAGCTTCCCAGCTCTATTGAAATCCTCTTGGATCCCAAAATTTCTCCTAGAGCTGTCCCTCTGCTCCTCTGTTTTGCTTCTGCATCTTCCTTGCTGCTTGTTCAGGTTCTTCTTTGTCCAGCTTCTTCGTTCTGACCGCTTTTTCCGCTGACTTCACCATCAACCTCCTTATCTCCTCTATGGCTTCTTCTAACTTCTCTCCTGGATGGATTTCTTTATGCAGTCTACTCGACTTCCATTATTCACATCGATTGATGAGAAAACCAACCTGGCCTCCCATGCTACCTTCCTCTTCTGTGACGTTGACTGACCACTCTGTTGCAGACTCCAATTCTGCAGTCTCACCACTGAACTATTGTTCAACTACCTCCTCTAACAGACTAGCTCCTATCATTTCTCCTTGCACTAGTTCGATTCCAGCCTCCTCCAATTGCAACTCATGATGGTATGTCTCTTCTGGCATGGATATCTCATGGAAGTCACCTTCTGGTTCTAGACTTCTCAACCAATCCTCCAACATCTTCAACTCCATCTCCCACTAAGTGAGTGAATCAATTGGATGCTCCTCTTCCATCTAGAGAGACTTCAATATCTACTCCTTCTCCTCCATTATAGTCTCAACTTGTTGTCTTTATTTTGCATATGAAACATCTATGCTAGCCTCTTGTCAGCTGCTTGGTAGGAATATCTCGATTCCCCCAATGACCAAAACACTCCTTTGATCCTTCTCCTCTATGATAGAATTTTTCATCTTGTCATCATATTCATTCACGCGGATTGCATCTCCACATCAACATCCCTTGACATGAAATCTCAGCTGAGCTCATCTCCTCTCCCTTTCCCACCTAGAAAATTGGGATGTCCTCTCTGCCCTCCTGGCAGTTTATGAGATCAATTGATCCCTCTTCATTGCCCACCTAACAACCTATGAGATATCTTCCATATCTCTTTCCCTCACCACTAAGGTTTTTGACATACCTCAACCATCGTTTTAACACATGTTGTTTCCTCGTGACCAACAAATTCCGAACAAGCCACTTAGATGTTCTATTCAAAGGCCACTCGTACCTCCAAGGTACCTTTTCCTCCCGCTGCATTTTCAATGCTAGAATTTCCATCTTCGATCGAATTTCACTGAGCTCCTTGTCCATCTCCGCCTTGCTTCTCTATGAGAAATATTCTCTCCTAACACTCTTATGACCTCCAATGGTCATCTTGCTTCATATGCAACCCACCTAGTTGTCCACTATCTATTGCACTCCTTGCAATAGTCTCCATAGAGAATCTCACTCTGTCCTTCTTCACCTACTTTCTATAGGTGAAATAAATCTTTGATACCACTCTAGTGCAACCCCCCTTCTCGAAGTCTCTACACGACCTCCTGATCTTAGGATCGTTCTAATTCTCCTAAATAGACGACTCTTGGTCCCTGTTGGAACCCAATGCAATTCTATCACATGCCCCTCTTTCTCCAAAGTGCGGGTTCCTATCTCTCTGAAGAAAGGTATTGCCCCTCTTTCTCCAAAGTGCGGGTTCCTATCAAAACCTCACATCTCTCTCTCTCCCCTTGGCCTCTCTGAAGAAAGGTATTAGTGGCCCTAGTTTTGTGTGCTAGGCCCTTTCTACCATATGACCTCGGGTTGTGTCCCAGGGCTAAACCATAAAGGCACTTTGGGCTTCGGGCTTCAGCTCTTCCCATGACAACCGACTCCTACGTTCCCGAACTCTGAATCAACAAACTCACATGGCATGAGGATCAACGGTCCCCATCCCTCCTTCATATCGACAACTGTGATCTATTTAGACTTCGACCTTCGGGCGTCTCTCACTTGTCCTCCTCTGATTTCTTCCAGAGTGCTTCCTTCCAGACTCCGCGATCTAACACCATGTACGTCTTGATGATCGATGACCAAGATCTACTCTACTCTCTGGAGCTTCGACGATCTTTCTATTCTCCTTGTCGACAAAATCCCAGAGTACTACTCCTCTAAAATGTGTGGATCTCTTCCACGCATACCTTCCAGATGCAATTCCTGGATTTACTTCGCTCTTCGCGACTTCACGACGATTTTTGTTTGCTCTTGGAAAACCTCTCACAACTCTAACCCTCAGATATCCAGATATTTCACCACCTGTCTCTTCTCAACGATGGATGACTTCACTACCTTTCGGACTTCGACAAGTCCTCCCTCCCCTTGCACACTTAAGCACTTTTTCTGCCCGAGACTTGGACTGTCCTCGGATCTTTTCTACACTCCTTGCAGAGTTCTGCGATGACTCTCTTGATATTTTGCTTGGCTTGAAACCTTCGAGTTTCTCAGTTCTTCTGTGTCCTTTTGCAGACCTCCTAGTGCTCTCTTTGGAAACTCCACACTCTTCCCTCCTAAGCTTGTAAGATGAACCTAATTTTTCCTTGGCGCACTCCTTGCGATCGTTTAAGCCTTATGACAACTTCTCCCTGAGCACTTCTAGAAGTCTTAAGGCATCTCCTTTCCTTGGTTGATGCACTCTTGCAAAGCCTTCCTTCCTCAGAGTGTTCAAAAACCCTGGGGTTCTCTTAATATCTCCAACACTTCAGAATGTGTTGCTCTTGTGCGCACTCGCAATTTATCTATTCCCTCCTGCTAGAGTCTTACAAAGTGTTTAGTAACCCTACGCTTTGCTTCCTCCCACATAGTCTTTCTTTCCAAGGTATTCAGAAACCTTGAAATTCCCCTCTGAGTCTATGAATTATCCTGGTGTGCCCTCCCGGAAGCTTCTCTTCTAACTTGAATGATTTCAGACACACACTCCTTGTGTCAGCTCATAGAGTCTCAACTCTCTGTCGCACACTCCTTGCACTTAGCCTCGAGAACCAGAACTAATTCAACACACTCACAGATAGAAGATTATAATTTTATCCCTGGAAATGATTTCTAACATACATCTACAGTACAAATGCATACGAATGACATTCACAACTAAACATCCATTATAGAGAAATTGATAAACGTGAAAATTTGTTATTTTTTTCTATTAATGGTGGAATGTCCATTACAATATGTGAGTTCGGACTATGATTGAGTCTCGGCTCTCTACAATATCCAACTCTATGCTATCCCCTATATGCTACCTACTCTACTAGAAACAATACAAGAGTTTATACAAGAGGGGCTCGATGAGATTCCCTCCAAGCTAAGCTAGTGGTGTCTAATCACCATTCAAAACACCTGAATAATGAGGTAGATTACAATGATGGAAATCTGATCTGAATTGGATGCAAATCCCTCCTACCATCAACCACTCAATGATGACCTTATCTATAGCTTGTGTAAAGGCACAACTTGGCTTTACCAGCCTAACAACATTAATTTCCTTACTCATGTTCTTAGATTTCAAAGGAAAAATGAGAGGGCTATGCCTCTCCCTTCCTTGAATGTGCACCAATCGTGCTAATAAGATGAAGCGTGTTGAGGTGGAGTGATGCTCCTGCATCACCTATCCAACTTATTGGATCCATAAACCAATCTTGACCTACAAGTTTAAAATATTGCAATAACTAAGATGTAATAGGCATACCCTCCCAGAAATCAGAGAGAATCTTCTAGTGCTAACATATTTTGGTATCATTGTCGAGGATGGAGGAATGAAGACATATTTCCCTTAGCTGTACGACAATGAATAAAACTAGTTCTTGATGGTGAACAAAGATTGGTGACATAAGTGACTGCGATCATTCACCTCGCGACTCCATGGTTTTGAGGTATCCACAGGAGACTCCACTGATTCAGAATGTCGAAGATCATGGATGCTATTTTAGTTCGGAGGTTTGCACCTTTTGATTTCTCAGTTGTTCCTGGTTATCTGAATTTGGCACCTCATGTTGATGAATGACAAGGTCGTCTTCCCAAGTTCAAAGAAGATAAGAATGATAATCCTGCAGAGAATTTATTATAATTTCATGAGCACATGCATCAAATGAACATTCATCACAAGGATGTGTTGATGAAACTATTGATGTATTCATTCGAGGGTGATGCGAGACAATGGTACTATTTTGTTCCTCATTCTAGTATATCTTCCTTGAAAGAGTTTCATATAACATTTAATGATCATTGTAAAATATTTTTTCTTGTTGATTTGCTTTTTGAAAATTGTTTTGAGGAATTTGAAATGTATGTTCATCACGCAGTGGGATTTTATTCTTATTGTAAGGATGAAAGAGTTGTTTCTGATGAAGGTTTGTTGGATAATTTTACATATGGAGCTGATGATAGAAATATTGCAGATATATTTGACATTGTATCAAATGTTTCTAACAATTTTTTCTATGATGAAATTGTTGTTCTAGATGTTGTTGAAGATCAACTTAATTATGGTGAAAATCCAGACAATGAGGAGAAGATCTATTTTTCAACATGTATTGAACCTTACAACAGTCCTCCATTGTTTGATGACTATGATAAAAGTGATCTTGAAATTCATGAGCAACAAATTATATCATTTTGTTTATAAGGATTTGTTCAGCAATAAACTTGTCAACAACATTATGAAAATAATGAGCCTATATATGATTATTATGAATCAAAAGACATCGAAGAAGATAGGGAGGAGTTTTATGAGCAGTTGACATTTTCTTCATCACCAACTGATGAGAAACAATGTTCATAATTAGCAATCTTCCATCTACCATTCTTGAACCTGGATCTGTACAAAATATCAAACAAAATGTGATCAACAATGGAAGTAGTTCGCAACCTTTTCACGTTTCATTCTTAGGCTTCAAAAATGAAGATATCAACATCATCAAAGGAGTAGGATATTCACAAGGGAAATCTATTCATATGGAGCAGAAAGACCATGAGTTTACTGTCAATCTAAAGGTAACTTGTCATGTTTTTTATGATCCTATGGCTACATACTTAGAAGAGTTTATCCGTTTCAATCCTATGTTGTGGTTTCACTTTCAGTGCGGGGTTCATTTTCAGAATGAGTTTCTATTTCATTTTCAAATTTTTATTATGCCAAAGCATATTCAGGAAGTTTGGTTGGTCATTCAGTTACTTGAATGGTTTTATTGGAAGTTTGTTATCATTTGATCGATCAATTTAGCTGATCAAAATAGGAAATGTATATAAATAAGCTAGATCTTGAGCATTGGTGTGTAGTAGATGGAATAATGACTCAATTGTTAATGTTTAAGCCATTATTATAGATGTTTTCATTTCATTAGATAACAATAGCATAATCCAAGATCACTGAGAAATACACAATCACAAGAGACACAACATTTATCCTGCGAAACCCTCTAGGGGAAGAAAACCCAGTAAAACTTCCTTAATATAGATAGCCAATACAATGCCAAGAGATCTATATGCTAAAAAAAAAAGTCCTCTCCAAGATATGCACCACTCTCTCTCTCCTTTGCTGGTAACAGATCAGATCTTGTCTCTCAAACTGAGCAAGTGAGTTATCTTCAAATGAGGCTCTAGCCTACTTTATTTATACAAATCTGGCACATGTGAAGTATCTCTTCACTGGCAGGGCTGACTTCTCCAATTGGGTGGGTAAACCCACCTTTATTATATTTCTGGGTCTTCTCATTAACTGCTAGGGTCGACTTCTTATTCTGCCTATTATAATTATCTGTTGACCAATCTGCAAAAGAGGATTTGGTCCTATTACAATAACCGACATGATCAATCCACAATGGGGATTGATCCTATG
>SNQJ01S0009608.1:410365-421248 GCA_010110895.2 Picea sitchensis | reverse complement strand
CCTCTAGGGGAAGAAAACCCTGTAAAAATTCCTTAATATAGATAGCCAATACAATGCCAAGAGATCTCTATGCTAAAACATAAAGTCCTCTCCAAGATATGTGCCACTCTCTCTCTCCTTTGCCGGTAACAGATCATAACTTGTCTCTCAAACTGAGCAAGTGAGTTATCTTCAAATGAGGCGCTAGCCTCCTTTATTTATACAAGTCTGGCACGTGTGAAGTGTCTCTTCACTGGCAGGGCTGACTTCTCCAACTGGGTGGGTAAACCCACGTTTATTATATTTCTAGGTCTTCTCATTAACTGCTGGGGCTGACTTCTTATTCTGCCTATTATAATTGTCTGTTGACCAATCCACAAAAGGGGATTTGGTCCTATTACAATAACCGACAAGATCAATCCACAATGGGGATTGATCCTATGAATAATTTATCAATAATAATAAGAATACTCTTTGCAGTTACAATATTTCAACATCCATAGCCCACTGGAGACACCCATACAAAGATAGTTCAGTTTGCATTTTGGTTTTCAAACATGAAAAATTATTTGTTTTAATATAAGATTGGTTTGTAGCGTTTGATGAGCAAAGCTACAAATTGCAATGAAGGACTAAGGCACATGGTCTGTTGTTCTTAGAACCTCACAGGGAAGTGTTTTCCACAGTTGGAGCCAATGTTGGTACCTAGATATTCTAGCCTAAAATCAACCCTTTTTTAAGCCTAATCCCCTCAGCTTGTTCTACAATTATTAATGATTTTCATGTAAACCCTCGATTTTTTTGGATATGAAATGTAAATATAGATTCAGTTTGAGTATTTTTAGGGTTAAAAAATTATTCGAGGCCAGATCCTTGAGCAGGGTTATAAAAGAGGGAAATTTGAATTGATGAAATCAGAGCTTCCTCTTGGGAGGAAGTAGGGGAACGAGTGATAGGAAAAGGTGAGGTATAAGAGATGTATTAAATAACTTTAGGATCTGTAGTATTTCAGGCTTGAGTATTTAGACACATTGTTAACTAGACTATGCATCATGTAACTTTATTTTTTTTCTTGCTTGAATACAATGGAATTTTTTATGATGCATTAATTTCTACAAAACCCAACTTCAATTACAATAATGTTTTACTAATTATTACCTGTCTTTTGTAAGTTGTGTTCTAGTATTGTTTCAGATTTTAAAAGACATTTTAAATTTGAAAATCCTTCTAGTGGATGTATGAGTTTAACAAATTGTTGGCTTATATATTCATTTTTGTTCCATTTTCTTCTATGTTATTGTCCATTAAATATCTAGCTATCAACGAGAATTCCCATGAGTATATGAAGTACTGATAATATTTTGAGATATGTTTGATGATATTTACCAGATCCTCAAACTATCCAACCTACCTGATGCATAAACCAATATTGACCTACAAGTTTAAAACATTGCAATAACTAAGATTTGCTAGGCATGCCCTCCCAAAATTTAGAGAGTATCTTCTAGTTCTAACATGGTACACTTTATGACATCATCCAAAATGATCCTTGGTCATCGATAGATCCAAGGAATATAACCCTGGGAACCCATGTCAATGGTGTGGTTGGTTTTGTTTCCCATGCCTCTATAAACTAGTTAGTTGATCAGATGGGTCAGATGTCTATTAAGTCATATTCTAGTACTAGTGCTCAAACTACTGCGGTCCCTACTCAGACCTCCAAGGTGAATTTAGTGCAGTTCATGCAACCGAAGAATCCTTTGCAACTTGGAGGAAAGAAGAAAAGGAACAAGAAAAATAATTCCAACACTGAGAAAGGGACTACCTCCACCTTGAACACCCAAGAGGGGCACTGAGGAGAAGTGGAAGAATCGGTTTCCTTGCACAATTTGTTGGGAGGACCAACCTACTCACCAGTTTCCTCTGAAGGATGAGGCTCGTATATTCTTGGCACAACAACAACCCCCCCAACAACTTGTTGTATTAACCCATCCTTTTCCCCCTCAACCTCAAAACATGGTTGATACAAATACTTCCCCTTTGCAAGGGGGCATGGTAGGCACCCCTCATAATGAGGGGTATTCCTTGAACACTTTCATTCTAACATGTGACCAATCAGTTAATTTGCAGACTTGGGCCAAAAACTGTGACATTTTTTAGCCTTCCCATGTTGCACCAGAAACAACATCTTCTTCCCAACCTGGTGGTCGTCTTCAAATTGAGAAGTTATTTTTTTACACATTTCTTCACCCCACGAAGGTCATTCTTCAATGCATGATGCACAATCCAAAACATGGGCTGCCCACAAATATAGTATTGTGGAATACTTGGCTCATGCACTTTGTGCCATATCTGTGCTTGAAGTCCTCCAAAGCTGCCCCATGTAGCGGAAGCCTTGTTGTCATCCATAGGTGAGGTTGATCCCTTGGAGTTGAGTTTGATGACCTCTGATTCTTCTCATGTTACTCATACTCTCTCCCATCAAGTTTCTTTCCAGATCATAGTGTGATCAATAGGGAAAAACATATACAAGACAATGGTGTTTGAAGGAGCCTCAACTTGCATCATGTCTATTTTTTGTTGGAAGGCCCTTAGCTCTCCTAAGCTCAATATGTATGTGAAACTATCAAAATAATTCAATGGAAACATGTTCCAACCTCATGGAATACTCACCGCCTTACCCATTGAGTTAGGTGGTAAGACTGTCTCTGTTGATGTGGAGGTTGTTGACTCACCTCTTGAGTGAAATTTGTTACTTGGGTGTACTTGGTTCTATGAGATGATTGTAGTTGTTTCACTGATCTTTAGGGTCCTACACTCCCCTCATCAAGGGAATATGATGACGATTGATCAACTTGCATTTTTCACCCTAGACCTTGGATCCAAAATAGGGTCAAATGTACCCTTTGTCGGTGATACTTATTAGTATTATATGCATGTTGGTGTGGGGATGTTCAAAGATGCTTCACTTATGGGTATATCCCCCCTTCCCCCATCATATCCTATTTCAAAAATCCTTCCTATCAATATGATTTCATAAATTACCAATGGATCCATTAGGTCTTTTGATCCTTAGGTGGTACCTCGTCCTGATGATGTTGAATCATATGGAGCATCCAGGATGTTCTCAGTGGTTGAGGTTTTTGATCCAACAATATCATCATAATAAACTGATACTAGTCAGCACCTTCATCCTCATATGGAGTGTGATCAACATACTCTGCCCTTACAAATCGTTGACTCTCTCAGTTCACATGATCTCCTAGATATTGAGTTGCCTTTGGATAATTCCATCTTAGATGTCATGGCTTCCATTGATAAGCCTAGGAAATATGAGCATAACGGAGAATACATCCTCCTTGATTTGGAACCGATGAGAGTTAGCATGATGAGTTGTGACCTCAAATTGGGTGAATTTGTTGGGGCATCCAATAGACCTCCTAGTGTTGACCCTTTTCTACCTCAAATTTATTTCTTAGAACTTGGCACCAAATTCTATGCTTCCCCTTCCATCGAATATTTTTGTTTTTTATCTCCTTGATGTCTTGATGGGTCCCATCAAGGATTTTTAATTGCTCATGAAACCACTCATGATGAGTATCTTTGGTTACAAATATTCATTACTATGTGGCATGGCCTCAGTATGGTGTACCACATGTCGCTGACAACGACCCATGAGTTCATCGAATATGTAAATGATCCTTGGACCGAGCCTAGCAATGGGCTCTAAATAGTGTAAAACATCAATATGCATAGTGCCTTGTACATAGGTGTGTGGTGTGAGTGATTTTTTTTTCATATATCATATCCAAAAAATCCAAAAATATTTTCTTCATTGAGATTTCACTATGATTTTGATCCCTGGAATCTAGTTTACATGTTTTGACAAGATTACGGGGATTTTCTTACAAAGATGGTGACATCCATTGAACTTGAGGTATGTGTTTAAAAAAAAAACATATAGGGATATTTTTTTCCATGCACTTACCATCTTGCATTATTAACCGTCCATTCTATTGTTAACTGCATAGGATCGATCCCGTCAGGTTGTGACATTAGCCACTCCTTTTTGTATATCGTAACTTGTTCGGTAGTGCCTACCCTTCATGGGAGCCATATTTAGCACCTAGAGTTCCATTCGGTTCCCGTGCTGTGATTTCCTATAGGCATGAGATCCCTCCTTTATCCCCGCCATGACTTGATGATTGAGCCTGATTCTTCTCTCTTCGTCTATTCATGGGGGTTCCCAATTTTTATTATTATTTATTAATGGTCACCTATGCATTTTCTTCCTACATGATGCTTCCTTTCACTGTGTTTTTGTTTCCCCATATCCCACTTACCACTATGCAATAACATTGACCATCCACCTCTTTCATTATTCATCCTCCTTTTTACAACCACCTACCCAGGGAGAGAACAACTTCTAAGAGTGGATATCACTTGCCAACCATTTGCATTCATCTTGATTTAGTTTGGTTCCGTGCACTTTTAACATAGGAGCATGTTGTTAAGCCACTCGTTCTCTCCCTCTGAGTATACTTTTATCTATTTTTCAGACTCGTAAAAGGACATAAAAAAGGAACATACTCGGCATAATTGCATTATTATTTCGTTCTCATTAAACCATGAAGTAGGAAAAAAATACAAAAAAAAAAGAGTTGGGGGTTTTTCACCATTGGTCTACTCTCAAAATGGAAATGTCAGTTGAGTTTCCCTTGAACATGGAACTTGTTTGAGTCCTCATCATAAAATTTGGTTTTATCTTTCCTAGGATCCATCCTAGTACTATGAGTCAGATATACTCCTTTGACTGTTTACTCTTCTAGTCATCATGGAGAGTGCTTCAATGCCTCTTGCATTGTTGCACTATATTCATACATCTCTTGTGTCTCACTTCCAATTCATCATTTTGTTGTGTTATATGTTCAAGGGAAATTTAATCCTGATTCGACCATCTGTTGTTTTGTTGAATTTACGAGTTGGCCATCCATGTGTTAGTTGTACTTAGTGATGCTCTCTCTTCACATAATATCTTGGTGTATGTTTAGTGTCAATTGATGGGGGATACATCAATGACCTCCTTCGATGGATCTCCTCCTATCGACTTCATCACATTATCTAGGAGGGGGGTGGTAGGCCTCCTCATGATCGATAGTGGGTTTACATCATTAACTATTGATCGATTGATTCTATGAGTGTTCGACACCAACTCATCTATTCAAAGTCACTAGATTGTACTAGGTACATTTTGGTCCATCTTCATCATCGATGGGTCCCCTCACATCCATTAGCGATATACATCAATGACTGGTAGTCAGATGGTTTCTACCATGATCGACTTCGACTCATTTATTCACATGTTATAGATTCATACCATCCGAGTTTGGGAAAAATACCTTGGGTTGGGCCATATCATTCCTTTACAACATCCCCTTTTGAGTTGCGATGGAGTATATCACTTGTATATGAGTACTTTGAAGACTTTAGGGGCACTCTCCTCAATGCTCATTGTCTTCCTGACATTTGTATGTTGTTTCATATATCCACATTGTATTTGTGGTGGCTATGATTAATTTCATGATGTATATCCACCTTTTATTTTCTCATGGATACATTCATATTGATGACATGGATCCACTATGTATTCTTTCATGGCCATGGTCTAGCATTTCACATCATGGATCCACAATGTATTTTTTGGCAGCCATTCTCATTCAAAATTTGAGTATGTCTTCCTAGGGGATGGTCTATTTATGCTCTCATACTTGGTGTTTGATTGCACTACTTCTTTGGCTTCCAAACCTCGTTTTCTCTCTCCTCACACTACCTCATATGGAAATTATTTTATTATAATGTATTTCAACCATCCATTCCCTTCCCAACCTCACACATTAGGGGGAATTTGTTATAGATTTAATTTCCACCCTTTAGGCCAGAAGGGAATCCTTGAGAATATGTAAGCCAAAATAAATGTTTTTCCATAGATTTGAGACTTTTTGGAGACCATACCTGGACACATAGTGTAAAACAAGCAATGATAATTTCTTCTCAACAATGTTCAACAAGCAATGATCATTGCTTCTCAATGATGTTCAACAAGCGATGACCCTTGAAAATTCTAGATTCAGGGAGTTATGATGAGATAGGCGAGGGGTGAGTTATATGTTCATGGAAAGGGTCTAGGAAGTCACATCATTTGAGTCTCCAGTGGTCTCTAGAAGATCTAGAAGCTCTGCCAAGCCTCCTCCAAAGAGTTGTATAACAAAGGAACATCTTGGGCAAGGCAAGGAGAATTCAAGGGTATTGTTATGTTATCCATTTAAAGAGGGGATATTCCTATTTATCACATCCAGAAATCAGAGTGCCTATCATGATCATGAAGCTGAGGATGAGGAGAAAGGAGCAAGGAGCCAAGGGATATTTTCATCTACATCCAAAGGTATGAGAATTTGATGTAATTTCCTTATGGTTTAATAGATCATTGGTTTTACCCTAATATGTTTGTATCTCATTGGAAAATTTTTGGTTCCAATTCATTTCATTATAGATCATATTAGAGAAAATTAGATCTAGGATTCTAACATCAAGTAGAGATGTAGAAGAGTATTGTTTGTCTTTGGTGTGCAGGAAGTAGATTGTGGAGGCTAGAGCTATAACTTTAGATCTACATCAACCAGGATATATGAAGGATAGCCTACGGATTAAGGTATGCCATCTATACCAATCCTTAGGTTGATTGTGAATCCACTTGCTTGACTCTATGAAACCATAGAAATCTGAACCCCTTTCTGCTTAGGATCACTAGGATGGTCCTAGGGATATTTTTCTGTGTATTCAGTAGGATCCCTATGAGATTTTGTCCCATAACACATATATGAGTCTAATACCTATACTTTGGACTGGCCATGCAAAAAGTATGTGATATTAGGAGCTAAATATCCATAAAAATATTCAAATGGAGACATCTTAGTAGATGTGTGATAGGTGGTATTATACAACCATTGTACTAGAGGAAGCCACTTCACCCATTAAGATTTGTTTTTAAGAATAACAACAAAAATAACCTTCTAAACCTTTTTTTTAACTATTTTTGTTTGACCATCTATTTATGGATGATATGTTGAACGCATATCTAGTGTTTTTCCACTCATATTCTCTAACTCTTTCCAAAAATTTCCTATGAATTTTGGATCTTTATCAATTATTATTATTTTATGAAATCCATGAAGTCTATGAATTTCCTTCATGAACACTTTTTCCACTTGATTGTAGTATATGTACTTTGAATTTGACAAAAATGCACATATTTTGTGAGTCTATTGCATGAACAAAAAGATGACATCAATACCTTCTGATTTTGGTAAGATTGTAATGAATTCCATTGATATCTCTTCCCTCTTTGGTTGTGTATGTGTAAGGTTGAAGTAACTCTTCAACCTTGACCGTCTCTCTTTTATTTCTTTGGAACACCTAACATTCTCATACAAATTTTTTAATATCTTTCTTCATTCCTTCCCCAAAAGAATATTTTTTGATTCTTTGATATGTTTTGCACAACCCTAAATGTACCACCATTGAAGAGTCATGGGACTCCCTTAATATTTGTTGCTTCAACTTTGATTGAGAGAATAAAAATTTTCTTCCTTCGTACAAAAGGATATCTCTTTTCCATTCCCAATGTTCCATAGAATTCTTACCTTCTTTTAGGCATTGTATTTTCTATCTAGCACTATTTTCATCTTGCCATTCCTAGAGAGATTCTTCCAACCACATAGGAATGAAATATGTAATGGAATATAAACTAGATGCTTCATCTATTGTGGAAAGGGAATCTACTACCACATTGTCCTTCCCCTTTGTGTATATTATTTCAAAATCAAACCCTTGCATTTTTGGTACCCATTTTTTTAGTTGCATTTTTTATTTTACCTCATCTCTATTTAGGGCTTCTTCAACCTTCTTGAAAATTTCCTCTTCAATTCTTTTGGTAGTGTCCTCTTTTCTAGTAATACATTCATCCTTATTATTTGATTTAGAATATTTTAAATGCTTTTTTCCCATTCTTACGTCATTAAGAAGGTAATGATTATGCCTACATGACCTTTTGATTTCTTCATCCTTCTTTTTCAGTGCTTCCATTAATTCCTTCTTTTCTTGTCTTAATATTCTAGCCTCCATCGTTTTTTCATTAACTGACCAAATTTCCTTTCCATGCCTTAAAATTTTCATAAAATAATTTTCATCTTCATCTCCTCTAAACTTAGGTATTTCCATTAGTTCTTAATTGAGGTATAACACAAACCCCTCAACATACAACCTTAATATATTAGCAATGGTTATACCAATTAGTTATTATGTGTTTTTCTAGTATATTCACGTGTTTTTCCTCTTTCCAACATCTTTTGAATCACCTCAATCTAACATCCCAATCAAAATTTAAGTTAAGATACATTTAAAAACTTTGATTTGGACATTTTCTTGCTAATTGAAATTCCACCTGAGGTAACTCTAAAATTTTCACACCTATAAGTCTGAAATTTTGTCCTATTGTAGTCTGATATGTCTTATCTACAATGACATAGGTTTTACCAAGTTTGGACATGCCAAGAGAAAGTTATTCCACCTTTTCCAAAACTTGTTTTTGTCCCTTTTAGGAGAGTGAGCGTGTATAGCCTGCCACATGTCCAATTGTTTAACTCTTATAAAATTTGGATTTAAAATACTATGATCTACTTTGTTTCCAATGGAACTAGTGGTATTCAATTTGGAATTTGCTAGCATCAGATATGACCATTTTACTAAGAACGTGTGTTTGATAATAGTTTTAGGACTAGTCAAAAACTCTAATTTCCACAACCTATATTTACAAAAGTATAATGAACTAGAACCTAAATTTTTTAACATAGGTACTTTGTTATGTCTCCTCAAGCTTTCCAAAAATTTTGTTGTCTGAAACCTCCCCCCCAAAAATAAAAATTATAGAGAAAATACCAATATAACTGTTTGAAGGATCCAAACTCAAGGATCATGTGCCTTTAAATGGAATGTTATGTACCAAATTCTTAAGATAACACAATAAACCAGAGTACAAACTATGTGCACCAAATTTGAGCATGGATCACAGCTCCAAAATAGATAAGAGAGATGAGTTACATAATAAATCCTCAAAGAATAAGGGAACATCCTCTAAATACCCCAATACATTCATACATCCAAATCAAATCCTCCCTCAATAATGACTACATGATTTCTATATATACCTATTCACACATTGCACATGTGGACCCTTCATTAGGTTGACCATTATTACATATAAATTTACCCAATTACATATAAATTTAACCTTAAATATGCTCCCCTTGGGGTCTTATCATATACATTTAACCCCATATATATCCCCCTTGAGTCATATCAAATATAAACTAGATACTTTTTATATTATGGAAAGGGCATCTGCTACCATATTGTCCTTCCCCTTTTTGTAGATTATTTTGAAATCAAACAATTGCATTTTTTATACCCATTTTGTTTCTCTTGTAATGAAATTCTTTGATCCAAAAACAAATTTAGGAGTCTTGACTCTAAAATTCCCCCCAATGAGGTGTTTTCATCATTTTTTATTTCATGTAAAATTTCTACCATTTATTTTTCATATGTAGATTTCACCAAGTCTTTTCCCTTGAATTGTTTACTTTCAAAATATAACGATCTCCCTTGTTGCCTTAATACCACTCCAATTCCTTGTCCCAATGCATCACATTCAACTATGAATGTTTTACTAAAATCAGGTGTTGCCAATACTAGTGTAGAAGACTTAATATACTTTAAGAGTGAGAATGCTAAGGTAGCCTCTTCATCCATATAAATGATTTTTTCTTCAAGAGAGATGTGAGTGGGACTGCAATGTATTAGTTCAATTTGATGYTCATCATCTCTAGATGGAGGTAGCTCTTTAGGAATTCTTGGAAGACTCTATGGTGCTTTTCCAAGGTACATTTTGATTCCTTTGAAATATTGTCATCTTCATGCTTCACTTACATAGAATAAATTCTAACCACAACTCRAATACTACCCTTTTTTAGGATCTTTTCCATTCTATGAGAGATGATGAATTAAGAGGCTACATATTTTAACCCCTTGAGATCATATCCCTTCCTATTCAAATCTCATGAAAAATACATTATACTTTGTAGAATTTGTACCTAATGTTCTCAACCATTGAATCCCTATAATCCTCCAATGGGAAAGTGCAATGTCCTTGATCCAGAACCCTTGGTAATTGTACGTATAGGCTAGTGAGCTGATTGGTACCAAGTGAAAATGTATGAAAATTTAGGCTAAGGAGTTGTTATCATTAAGTTTTGGTATTGCATGCATCTGAGTAGTCCGCGGAGAAGTGTTATTAAGATAGGGTGCACACATTTGTATGTGTTGTGCACACCTAGGTAAGTGCAGACATTGCACTATGTTGCACACACTTGGGTTAGTGCGCGGGAATGAATGGATATGTATGGAGGCCGAAGAGCTTGTGTGGTTATGAGGCTGGTGAGCCTGGACGCAGATAAGACATTGCACTTATCCATGTAAATATAATCATGAATATTAATATAATATTGCATTGTTTCACACTAACTGACTCAAACAAAAAGAGATAGGGAGACAACTCCACCAGAAAAGGGAAAAGGGGGGGAAATAGTTTAATAATATTTCCAAAAAGTGTAATATTATAGATATGTTTTTATCCTAAGTTCCCAAGGGTAGGGAATGGGTCACCAAGTGTCTTAAAGATACTTTTGGAACTGACAAGTGTCAAATGGAAGGTCTGCAATATATATCGTTAGCATTAATGTATTTTGGGAATTATTATTATTATTATTTCTTGGGGGATAATTGATTATTGG